>BHFT01015931.1:0-49928 GCA_004320025.1 Laticauda laticaudata | reverse complement strand
AATTCGGGATGGCTTAGGGGAATAGTGGTTAGAAAGAATTTCCTGCAATTCTTCCCATGGAACAGTCTTAATTGAACACAGAGCCAATAATGCTGTAGCAGTGTCAAACACTGTGGCTCTGCAAAAACTTAAAAAGTAGAACTTTTTCCTATGGTCAGAAATGTCAGCTAGGTCTATGGCATCTAGGAAACAGTTCAAATAGGTTTCTATAGGACTCCCATGTTTCTGCTGTTGGTCTGAAAGGTGGGAACGCAGGGTTTGAAGTCATCTTGACTCAGTGGTGTCAGATCTTCTGAGGAAAGTTGAAATTTGCACTCACGAATAGTGACAGTAAGCTCTTAAAGTGACATACAGCTTGGTAGTGGCTTTGGCTCTTTTTGTAGTGACTTCGCTCAGCAATTCTTTGCTCAGTTGCCTCTTATATGTATGCCTCCCTCATTGCTAGTGTTGTGGAGTGGCCGAATAACTGAGGCAAACGCAGAACAAACTTCAGCTTTTTACTTTATTGTAACAATCAAGGGTTGCCGCAGCTGCAGCTCTAACAAGGCAGCCAGCTGGTGGACAATAGCTGATGCCGTTTGACAGCTCCCTTTTATAGCAAGCTGTCAAACAGCATCAGCCAATAGGAATGGTCCATGTTCCCACTGGAAACACGGATTGGAGTGGAGACTTCAGCTCAGTCTTTTCCGAATGCAACATATACAATGGTACACTTAATACCCAGTCTTCTACATTAATGTGGAAAAAAGGAGAAATTGAATTGTCCTTTTAACATAAAGTTCCATTTACTGTCTCATTTTAAGTATTCTTATCAGAAAATGTTTTTCATCTCAAGGTTTTGTTTTTTGGGGTGTGTGTGTTGCTTTTAAATATTCTTTGTAAAGCAAACTTATAAATATAAAACAATTATTATAAACAATGAACAACATGTTTATCTGTATGAACATCTTTCCGATTTGCCCCCATTTTAGCTTTGTCCTTTATATTTTTCAAGAAAATATGGACATCGTATCTATAGGCGATGCTTCTAAGTGGATTTATTTATTTGCCTAGGTGCAGATGGCACAGCTTTGCCTCAGTCCACCAAATGATATGAACCTCTTCAATGTGTTTCATGTCTCCTCAAAGCTCCAGAGAGACTCATGCACCAAAATGTATTCCAGTTTCTTTCCATATTTTATTGGAAGCTTCTTCTGGCTGCTGGAATTGTCAGAGAAGACAGAGAAAATGTCATGAAGCAGCACATTATTTTACTTGTAGAACCAAGGGTGGCACATTGATTTTTGAAGCAGCTTTAAAGCTTGTTATATTCCAATTATCATTGTATCCCTGACATTGTTCAGTTTTATGACCATAATGGCCCACATTTCTCACAGAAATGCAAAAGTATAAAACATAAAATAGTTACAAAGAAAACTCCATCTTACTGCCATGGACAGCCAAAATCAGCTTCCTTATCCATTCAAATGTAAGATTCAATAAAGGTCAGGTGTTGTAACATCTGTACAACAGTAAACAAATGGATAAAATTAAGACAGCCCTTAATTTCAAATAAAGATTCTACTTCCTCCTCACTCATGAAATAGGACCCCTACCAAGGATTTCAGCAAGAGAGTGCTGCTTTTGCAGATCATGTTTCATGTCCTAAAGGAATTTTACAGCTTTAGAACAAAGATGTGATCTTGATGAGAAAATTTATTATTATTATTATTATTATTATTATTATTATTATTATTATTATTAAAACAAAAGGGATATTGACCTTTTCTTACTTTAGTCTAAGAAAGGATATAAAGGTCTCATATTATTGAATAAAAAGAAATGTAACAAAATATCATAACTGTAGGGTGCAAGTCTCTATCCAAAAACCAATATTCTCATAACAGCTGGATTTTTCATCCAATGTTTTCTCAGGTACCTCAGTCATTCAGGTGACGGCAACATACCTAACAGGTGTTCGTCTGATTTATAGTATTCTGCCAGAACAGCCCTATTTTTCTGTGGAACCAACTTCAGGTATTGTTTCTCTTCTAACTTAAGTAGCACCAGTAAATCACCCAAGTATATATATTGTACTCTCTAATTTTTATCAGATTCATTTTCATGATTAGTTCACAAAACAAATAAATGAGATTTAATTCAGTAAGATTATTTGTTTATGTATTTATTATCTATTTGATTTATGTATCACCCATCTCATCGAGAAAATCAGAGAGCCATATGTACAATATTATTTACTGAATGAAGGTCTTGAGCTATCATGATCTAGTTTCAATCTAACAAACTTGCTTGGGTAAAAAAATGTATACTATCACAACATTTTTACTTTCCTCCCTTACTTAATAAATTATAAGACTGAATATAGATGATATGATTTCTTTCTCCATGAAGAAGTATAAGTTTAGTACAAAACAAAATATCCAAAACTGAAAGTTTGAAATTTGGTCTCTAACAAAGAGTTAGGTTGATAAATACCATCCAGATCCTTAAAAAATGCAAAGGTATTTGGAATGCTAGTATGAGGCCATGACATTTCAAAATAATAGTGTAGAATGCAAATTAGAGAGAGCAAGAAATGGAGGTGCTGGAGAATTTACATTTGTGGAAAGAATGTAATATTTGGAACTCTGCATCTTAGAAGCTACAGTAAATGAGGACAGAGTTGTTCAAAAAAGTAAATATGCCAGGTTTTTCTTCCTTGTTTAGTATTAGAATTCAAATAAACTGCATTGAACCTGAATGGGAGAAATTTAGGTCATACAAAAAGGGGGAAAATCAGGGAGCAAAAGTTAACTGAAATGTCAAAAATACGGCAATTTTTTGGATAAAGCTATTGAGAATAACACTATTAATAATGATTATTATCATATTTAGTGATTGATAATTTTAATTTATGTATAAAATTAATATAGTCACCCAAATTTGACTATATTTACTATTTGCTCTTACATCACATCTGGTTTGCCACTGGAGGGAAGCAAATTGTACTAGTTATGTTTTTGGTTTAATCCACAATGACTATTCTCTCTTTAAAAAAAAAAAAGATTATAATTGCAATAGTAAAAACTGATGCAAATCAAAAGAAAAAAGAAATCAGAAAAATGAAAAAAAATTGTTTAGAGTACAGGGAAAAAAAGAAATACTTAAAGAAGTAACAAATTTGTAACTTTTTACCTTATTAAAGGTTACCAGAAAAAAACCCAGTATATTTTAACCTTGATCAAATAATCTAACTTTTTATTCCTCCTTTTTATTTCTAAAAGTTTTAATCTTTAGTCCAATTCAAATAATTTCAGAGAATTTGATTTATTGTTATTTTTTTTAATTCCTTCTCATAAGATTCATTCAAGTTTTGACAAATTTCTTTTATAAACCCAGTATAAAAGAGTTATTCAGATCAAGCTCTTGGTTTATTGTTTGTTACAAAATGGATATCCTCTGCTCCTTCTGAGTTTTATAGGTGTGGTAAGAACAGCCTATCCAGGAGACAGAGAAACCCAGGATAAGTATTTTGTTGTTATCAAAGCTACAGTCAAACAAATTGGTGGACCTTCAGGAACAACAACAGTGACTATTAATCTTTCTGATGTTAATGACAACCCTCCTCGTTTTCAGCGTAGTAAGTTGAATGTATTTTCATCATTTTTACTATTTGAATACCCATGCAATTAAATATTGTATTCCTAGTAAGTTAACAGTAATTGAAAGCTAGTATTACACTGTGCCTACATTTAATAATTATTATGTATGAGCTTGATTTCCCTCATCAAGGAACCTTAAGAAAATTTGTTTTGTCATTGAATTCTTAATACTGATATATAAACAGTATCAATTATTTCTGGAATAATTTTAATACAATAAATATGATCATATCATATTTTATTTCCATAATCATTTGTCTTCAAGAAAAAACTGATGTTAGTTAGATCAAGAAATAGAAAAAGAAGAAGTTAAAGTGCTCTGGGACTTTAAAATACAAATAGGCACGTACCTGCCACATAATCAGACGTAACAACTTCAATAAGAAAGGCAAAAAAGTCTGTATATGGACATGGCAGTCTCTGGACAGCAGAATAGCAAGAAAGAGTTCAAGAAAATAACAGAATACAAAGGCATGAAAATACAGGCAGCTATAAGCATTCATAGCAAAAGAAAGTGAAGATAGTAGTAATAGTGAAATGCCTTGGATACATCTGGAGCACCATCTGAACACCAGCACCATTGACAATCAGTGAATTGCAAAAGGCAGCTTTCTTGGAACAGCTTACATCCTGCAACAGTACCTTTAACACCACCAAATAACAGCATCTGTCTATTCCAGGTCTTTGGGAAGAATTTCACAGGTGGATAAAAATACCAAATCTAATCTAAACATTTGGCTGACTGTGCAACCAACCATAATAATAATAAATGGACAAGGAAGTTTGGAAGATATTTTTTCATCTTTGTCTAGGACAAGCAGAGCTGTCACTAATTTAACATTCATTGTATCCATAGGCATTGTTAGCGCTACATTTTTTATATATGCACTGGAATATGTTTAAGGATGAAACCTTTAAATTATATTCATATTTCAAATGAATCAATATAATCAATACAAACTACAAATGCTAAACATTGCCATTAAAACCAATAGTAAAGCAGTTAAGAATACAGTTTAAGGAAAAACAAGAGGACTTAGAGATCTTTTCTGATGAGAACAATGACCTGAAGATGCTTCTAAGCTCAAAATATATTGGATATATATTGCATAATATATAACTGTCCTTTCATACATTTTCTAAACTTGTACTTGCCAATCTCTCTCTTACAACAACTGAGAAGGATCTCTACTGGCAACTAAGCTTGCTACAAGTGAAAGTACCTCACCCAACATTTCAAGTTTAAATTAGCACTGGGATTGAGAAAGCAGCTGCATGTTGTTCTACCTGAAATTTCTTAATCATTTTTAAAAGAAGTTTAGATAAAATAGATCATGGCAGTTCACCCTAACACCAGAATATAAATAAAATGTGTCTTTCCCAGGTAGCATCCACATGGTGTTTCAGCCTTGTTAAAACAAAAAGTATATCATCTGAGTTTTCCCCACTTCATATAAAACACACTGGTTCCATAGAAGGAATCCAAGATTGATTGAATTATTATTTATTCTAAAAGATTTATATGGCTGTGCATTTTAAGCAAATCTGGAGGGCTCAAAACAACCAGTTACCAATTACTGACAATAAAACCAATAAATAAAATCATCATAAAACAGTAAAACAATAAAACAGAATAGATTGTAGTAAGAGGACCCAGATTGTTGGGGGCAATATGCTGACTCTGTAAAATCCTTAGAGAGGGCTGTAAAGCACTGTGAAATGGTATATAAGTCTAAGTGCTATTGTTATTGCTATTTGTTTGCCATAATCTATCTCTAAAAACTTTTAAAATTCCATTGGAGTTGAGTATGTAGTAAATTTAAATCAATAAACCATAACAATTTGCCTCTAACTTTAATTTACTAAATGCCAGTTATTTTATGCTAATGCTGCACCAAGTTGTCATGTAAAAAAAGTCTTGGAAGCTCAGAATTTTTTTTTAAATAAGTAATTATTATACAACTGGAAGAAATTATTTTCCTCTCTGCTTCATCTTTAAAGCTATCTCTTTTTCTGTCTTCCTGAATGATTATCACACAACTACTCAGGTTTGGCTATATTATATACATATATAACATATAATGAAGTACTGAAATAAGAGTTATCTAAGGACAAAAATCCTAGGAAGTAGTGAAATGATAAACCAATAGGGAGAGCATGGAAAACAAAGCAGTTCTTAAAACAGAGATAGGACCTCAAATTTGTAGTGTTAGTTTCCAAGCTAACATCATAAACTTACCCAGACATGATTCAGTAACAAGAATAGTGATGTTACATAAATTTCTTTAAATGGTGGCTCCCAGTTATCCACAAAATTCTATCTTGAAATTAAGTTTTTTAAAAAGGCAACAAAATCAAACAATGCTACATAACAAAGTAACCAACTAAGGGTAGAGGGGAGAGTCTCTGTTCTTTATTATGGGTAAATTTATTATGGGTAAATTTATAAGGTAATTTGAAATAAACAGTTCAGAAGAATCTTGATTTGCATATGTAAGAGCAGAAGACTTTTACACGATAAAACCTTACTGTAGTTGCTTTAATGTATTTGTTTTTAGTTTTATTTTAATACATATATTGGGCTTTGCGGTTGTTATTTATGTATTTATTACTGGTTGCTCTGAATGAAGGAGACACATCAGAAGACCAGTACTTTCATTTCCCAATTAGGAAAAGAAAATAGAGAAAAAAGAATTGGATAAAAGTAAGGGGAGAAAAGGCTTTTGAAGGCATATCATGTTCTGGTAGCAGAAGCATAACCAATGTGATTGATATATGAAGAAAGCTTCCAGGGGAGGGGGAGGAGACAAGAGGGGGAGGAGTGAATGAAAAAAGGTAACAATAATATGGCTATAACAAAAATAAAAGATGGTTGAATTTTCTTTATTTTATCTGCTTTGGAAAGTGGATTTTTGAATTGATCAGTATTCAAATTTAAGAACTTTGATATATTTTGATGTTCTACCATTTGCTGGTGTTATTCTAATTATAAACAAGGATATAAATGTGTCAGGTTAAAAGGAAAAACTTCAGACACAAGAGATTTAGCAGTTCTGTATTGCAATACTAAAAAAAACCTTCTGTACAGCTACTTCTTTTGAAATTCAAGAATGGTTAAATTAAACAGTCAAAAGCTATTATTAAAGACAATGAGCTAATGGCACAAAGAAATATTTGTTACAACAAATCTTTACATAACAATGTGATTCTCAGAAAGGATCACGATTTACATTTTGTTGCTGTCAAATGAACAATGAACGTTTAATCAGGCTTGTACTGATAATTGCCTTTTCTTTAAGAGCGCTATGAAATGAATGTATCTGAGGCAGCTCCCGTGGGCACCATCCTTGGCAAAATCATGGCAAATGACAGTGACATAGGAGACAATGCAGTTATGGATTATATAATAGAAGAAGATAACCCTCATATCATTTGTATCATTATTAAGAATGACACCCAGGAAGGAATTGTCATATTGAACAAGGTGAGATGTGATTTGTTACACAAGAAACAGGGAAACAGGCAAAATTAAACAGCTTTACTCATTATATGGTTGGATGAGAAGAAGTTGTAATAAACTTCTTATAAACATTAAAGCCATTCTGTCATCTTTTCCAACATTTTGTCCTACATTAGCACAATCAATATAACATATTAATAAAATGGGCAGTTTACTTGTTGCATACCTGAAAACAAACAGTGTTAATCATTCTTGACTGAGAAAGTTAAATATTCTGTGTTAAACTCTACTGACTTCAGATTGTCTCAAGAAATGTATTCTTTTGGCTTACCTTGTAATAACTTTTTTGAGCAGTTCTTATTAAGTCTAATTTTGTTCTGTAGGCAAAACTACTTACTTCCAATGTTGCTTTTAAAATTCCAGTCTGGTTTGTAGTGGTTTGGCAATGAAGCTGGTTTAGTGCTCAGACTATGGTTTTTTCAAGCTATGATCAGTCAGTCCCGGCATCTCGGCCTTCAAATTTGTATAAGAAAGACAAGCCTTAACAGATAGCCTGTATTGATTGGATCTCCCAGAGTTTACCTTTGTTGCTTTTAGGTACTGTTTTCTTCTCAATAGTCCCCATTCTTTTCCTTTGCTTTCCAAAATGTTTTCACGCATGCATGCTTTTACACTCACTTCATCTATTCTATATTGTTCCTACTCAGTACTCATCTTACTATATCAAACCAAAAGACACAGATTATTCCTTCATTCCAATCTAGGCCCATAGAAATTTCAGGAAACAGAGAACTGATGGTCCAGATTCTTAGAAGTAAAGAAATAGCATTCATTGCAATTGTGTAACTTCCTTCCAACATGCCTGTGTTGCTATTGAAATACTATAAAAAATTGTGGTCTAGTGGACACAGAATGAGTGGAAATCAAATGGATGGGAAGTTCAAGGATGGGCAAAGATATGCTGGAAAAAAGAGCAAGAAACAATCAGCAAGAGTACCAATAGTAATTTTTACAGACCACCATTTCATCAACTGGAAGAAAGGTAAATGAAATCAGCACAGAACATGGGTGTCAAACTCAATCACATCATGTGACATCACATGATGTACTGTGACCTTTTTTACCTTTGCTTAGTTGGGGTGGACATGGCCTGCACATGATACATCCAGCCCGCAGGCTGCTATTTGACACTCCTAGCACAGAACATAATGACCCAAATGAGTAGCCCAGGATGAAATGTCGGTAAAGGGCAGCAATCAATGGTGCTTCTGTTTTTATGGAAAATCGTAACTGTTCATTGCAAAGACTATGTGTTCTGCTGTCTCTCCTTCCCCCTTCGAAGGAATCAAGAACAACTTGCTGAAATCATTTCACCATGGCCATCTTACTACAGACAACTCACTGTGGCCCACTTGCTGCAAGGCAACTCCCTACCAGACAATCCACACAGCAAAACTCAATGTAATAAATGTTATCTGCCACTGTTTCTTCTACATTATTTCCATTTTTTGTCAATGGAAGTAACGTTGAGGAAACAGTGACAGATAACATTTATTGCAGTGAGTTATCCTTCATGGAATTGTCCTGCAGCAAGTTATCCACAGTGAGTTGGCTGTTGTGAGATGGCCACACTGAGATAACCATACTGGGTTGGCCACAGAGAGATGGCCACAGAAAGTTGGTTGTGGCAAGATGGCCTCTGAAAGTTGGCCATGGTGAGATGGCTGTGGCAAATCGTTTCATTCCATTCCAGAAGTAATCCCTCTCTCCACAATTCTGCTTCTTCCTTATCTCCCCATGTTTCCTGGCTGGGAAACGTTGGAGGGATTGTTCATAATGATTCTCTTTCTCTTGGATGGAAAACCCAGGGAAAGTGTAGATCACTGGACAGGATGAAACACCACATCATAACTTATACTACCAAAATCAACTAATAAGAAAGCTAACTGTAAAAAAAGTGCACTCATGAGGATTACACTTACATTCCCTTCCCCTAAGGGGAGGGAAAATGAAATAGATAACATGCTATTTTGAAAACATTCCCTATGAAACCGAAGCAATGTTTCTCAATTATCTGCTAATTGTTAATTTCTCGGTATTGGATTTTCTTCTTTTTTACAGACAGTTGATTATGAAAGCCAAAGGGCATACAAAATCAAAGTGAAAGGCATAAACAGGCATGTTGAAAAACGGTTCCTTGAAAAAGACGCTAAGTTTGAAGATGAAACGATTCTCAGGATCATAGTGAAGGATACTGATGAACCTCCAGTTTTTGTATTGGAGGAATTCTTCATGGAGGTTGCTGAAGACAACCTGAAAGGCTCATTGGTGGGAACTGTGAGTGCCAGAGATCCAGATGATATTGACAGTCCAATCAGGTACACCCCAAATCTTAAGATATGCCAGGATATAGATATGGCTGGACATAATATTATTATATGGTTTTTGTGCCATTGACGATTACCTCCAAGATCATTGGTGTAGGCCTGAACATTGCACATGTAGTTATTTTATTGGAATGGAGGTTGTAGATAAATCTTCTGCTTGCACTGTATCCCTTGCATCATGGGATTCAGGAAAAAAAATAAGAAACTTTCATAAAGTTTTTGGCTCTGAGAGGAAGGGAAGGAAACTAAGCAAAATAAATGGGTCACTAAGCCCGTGAAAATAAATCTATCATTTTTTTTCTCCTGGTTCCAAGGGTTTTCTATCCTTTATGTTTAATGGAAGTGGTAGTTGTTCTTTTGCCTTTCTCCTCTTAGTATTTCTTTTTTTTCCCTTTGACATTGTTTCAAAGCAGCCACAATAAAATGCACTGCCGTAGCCCAACTTAGTTGCCAGTGTGAGTCACTTCACAAGTGGCACTTCACTGTATCTTTTTAATCGAGTCCTTCACCTGCTGGGAGCCTGTCTGTGAAAGAGGAATGAATAATGCATTTTAGATTTGCTTCACTCTAATACAGGTATGAACATATTTCAGCGCATAAAAAGAGGGGCTTTGATCTTGGCAGCAGTGAATTTTAAATGTTTATCACTGTTCATTTTTCATGATTTCTGAATAGCCAAAGCACACATATCCATATTCATGGTTACACAATTCTGTTTCCTTGACTGACAATAGTTTATACATCCTTCTTTATGAAGGATTTTTTTGTATTCCAGGTCTCAGAAACTCCCTCTTCTTTTTTCTTTTCTTTTTAAAAATCTTTCATGTGCAGATATTCTATTGCCCACCGCAAGTATGTAAAGGCGTTTTTCAGTATCGATGCCCACAATGGAACAATTAGTATAACTGAACATCTGGACCGAGAGAAACAGATTTGGCACAACCTAACTGTTACTGCTATAGAATCAAGTGAGTAGGAGATTTAAGGTACCTATCCCCAAAGTGCATTATGCAGAGGCATCTACGGGAAAGGATATCAAAAAGTCAAGATGGCAGCTCTGATGGTGAAATCCAGGCCCATCTTGCTATGATGCCTGTAAAAAAGGACTAGAACTTGGCTCATGCATTTACCATCATCAACTTGACTTATTTAACTACCCTTGCAGATGTCTCTGATACCACTATAATTTTGTAGTAATTATTTTCCAAAGGGTCCATATTTTGTAGTTGAGAATTCTTGTTTCATTGTTGCTTGTTTCAAAAGGTAACACTAAGGAAAGGGATGTGTCTCTTGGGGTTAAATCTAAAATTTTAATTTCTTTGATCAAATAGCACTTTTGAAAGGGAAAAAATGTAATACAGGTAGGTCTTCAACATACGACCACAACTGATCCCAGAATTTATGGGGTGGGAATTAGTTAAGTGACTTTTGCCCCCATTTTATAACTTTTCTTGCCACATTTGTTAAGTGAATTGCTGCAGTTGTTAAATTAGTAACATGGTTACTAATTTAAGTTTGCTTGTCAGAAGGTGGCAAAAGGAGATCCCAGGAATACTGCAACCAACCCCAGGAATACTGCAACCATCACAAATATGAACCAGTTGTCAAGCATCCAAATGTAAATCCCATGACCATATGCAGGCTACAATGGTCATTCATGTGGAAAATGGTCATCAGTCATTTTTTCAGTAACATTTTAACTTTGAATGGTCACTAAATGTATGGTTGTACGTCGAGGCCTACCTGTATAATAGAAATAATTAATATTTTTGGGTACACTGCAAGGATATAAAATTGTTCTCTTGATATAGGAGTTCATATTACTCACTGGTTAATTTCACAGACTTATTTATTAGTTTATGAATTAATAAAGTTAATTTCACTTTATTCTTTATTAGTGGTATGAAATTACCCAGCATTTAACTGAACTCCAGTCAGGAAATTAATTCTGAAACAGAGGGCATATTCAGTTAGACTGCTATATAGCCCCATCCCTTTTGATATTCTGAAAGGTTCTTAAGATCTGGTTATGTGACTAG
Source organism: Laticauda laticaudata (assembly GCA_004320025.1). Lineage (NCBI taxonomy): Eukaryota > Metazoa > Chordata > Lepidosauria > Squamata > Elapidae > Laticauda > Laticauda laticaudata. The sequence goes on along the minus strand of BHFT01015931.1, from coordinate 38,401 downwards.
GCTTGGATCTTGTACGAACTTGAGATATGTCTAGATATCATACTTGTTGAGGGAGATATTTTTATATCCTTCAGTTATGGGTTATGTTTTTTTAAGATATCTATAGGTTTTTATATAGTTGTATTTTTCCTTTTCCTTTTCTTGCTTTTTATCTATTGTTATGCACTTTCCTTGGGTGAGATGAGTGGTTAGTAAATTTGATTAACAAATGAATATAGTTGGAATTGAAAAGCATTGGCTATATATAACTCTCCTGTTGAGTTATCTTAAATTCCAATGCAAGCTGCAAGTTGCCTAATCTGTGCATTTGTTTGTAAGTCACCTTGCCTTTCAGACATTATTTCTTGTGAAAGTGTTTTTTAAACACTTTGTTTAGTTCAGTCTCTGCTAAATTCTCAGTTCCTCATAATAAAAAGGTAAATGAAAATCATAAAGGGACAGTTTTGTTTATCTTAAGATTGGTTCTTCAATAGGACAAGCATATTATTTTTCATTAAAAGAATTATGCAGACAAACACTTCAGCTAAATAAAAGGAGAAACCATTTCCATTATTTTTTTTCAGAATCTTAGCTGAGTGAATACAGCATTTTAAGTGTACCAAAAATAGTGGATTTTATATGCACAATGTCAAGGCATTATGTGACTGTTTTCATTCATATTCTTAGATTTTTGCTTTCTTAAAATCACAAAAACATAGCAAAAGAAGTTTAATGATAAAATATTATAAATAATTATTTTAAGAAATCAAAACTATCTATAATTCTAATTATTTATTTAAATAAGCACTTACATCTTACTATGCTGATGAATGTGCACAGTTCCAAAGAGGTAAACAATTAAGGTAAAAAAAAAAAAACCTATTTTAAAAAAAAAATAGAAAAAAAGACAAAAGTAATTCNTTTTTTTTTTTTTTTTCAAATGGCAGCTGGACTTAATTTTTGATCTGAAGACATTTCAATTCTCATCCAAGAAGCTTCTTCAATTTTGAACAAGCCACAATTTTTGAATACTTTCTTGCAGTAAGAAAGGCCTATTTTCTAGATCTTAACTCCTCTGAATTCTGTTGAATATATATATCAGAGCAAATTGTACCATATTGTCCTTTAATTCACTTAAGTAATTAAAGCCCCTGTCCCACTGCACTAATGGATGCAAAGAGGATGTAAAATGTTAAAAAAAAGCTTGCCATCCGTTGGAAAACACTATGCATCTGTTGTGTACTCATTGCATTACGTGTTTCATACGGCTCTATCCCATCAAGCATCTGTCCACTGCGATTTGCCATCCGCACAAAAAAGTTTTGAGCTGCACAAAACTTTGTGAAGGATGACTTTCCGCTGTGTACGATGTAAATCCGTCTGACATTCAAGCAACAGAACGTTCTATTTTCTTTATCATACGTTAAACATCCACTTGTAATCTTTGTTCTGTATGCAAATAACGCGGCTTCAAAATTAAACACATTCCGATTTGGCTACTGAGAACGAAAGGATTGGTTTCCTTTTGCACGCCAATCCTGCAGCGCAAGCGGAAGCCGGCAAAATCAAAACAACTGTTCATTGGCTGCAAGCCGGCCGGGAAAAAATGTATAAAAGACCGGCGCGGCTTGAGCCAATGTTCCGTAAATCTATCATCCTGGCTTACATAAAAACTTTGCCTTTGGAACCCGGTGTCTAATCCATCGGTGTTTTTCCGGACAAAACACTGGCGACGAGGAATTGGGATCGTCCTGAACCGAGACCGCAGCACGCGGTGAGAGGAAATTGCCAGACGACAACAGAATGGCTGGAAACAACGCACCGCCGCCACCTTTTAATCCCAACGAGGAAGACCTGGGATTCGTATGCACGACCGCTTTTCCCAGGATGTTTATTAACCTGGGAGGAGCAGATGAGAATGGAAGACATCTCCGACAACGCAAAGAGCCGTTTTTCTAACGCCACTGCGGGACCCGACCATTTGTCAAAATGCGCAAACGCCTGGCGAAGCCCGCGCGAGACGTTAAAGCAGCTAACCTGGTCCGAACTCCAGAAACCCTTACTGAAAACGCACTACGCACCAACGGTGTCAAACCTCATAAGACGGCACGAATTTTTCTTACTGGGGGGGAGGAGACAGCCTGAGAAAGGGTGAGAGCGGTGAGACTGATTCGGTGCACGCCCTCCAACAGATAGGGGGAGAGTTGCAGAATTCCTTAAACCTGTCGACGAGGCTATGAGAGACCGGGTAATCTTGGGACTACATGCACGCGCAAGTACCTATGGAGCCTCGTAGCTGCCAGAAGAATACACTGTCGATCGCAGCCACAGTCGCGCAACAGACGAGACAAATGGCACCATAAGACAAGAACAGCGAAGAGATCAAACAAACGTGAAAGAAACAATCTCACGGCGCAAGTAGCTACGACACCCAAGCCTGAAAGTATGAGACGTCTTTAGAGTCCGAGGGCACGCGAGAAGCACGAGCCGTCTATTGAGCGGGAGGAAAGGCGAAAAGTATGACGGAGGCCGTTTAGCGCCGATGCATGCGAGACAATGAATACGACCGGCAGCGGAAACAACGGTTGCTCGAGCACTGAGAAGGTCCGAGAGAGAATACGGCACATCCCTCTGACAACCCAGTCCACAATCGGAAACATGCGAGACGTAAACTGAGTACGGCGACGGAGTACGACACCAATCCCCCACCGCAGCACGCCGGCAAGACGTAAAAGAGGCGGAAACAGAAATGGCTGGATGCGCGCTGCGGGAGACGCAGCACCGTCTATTATCCATGGGGAAGAGCGTGAGAGCAGAGTAATCTACGATCGCACTGCAGAATTCATAAAAAGCAGATCGATACGGGCACTCGAGAAAAGTCTGCAGAATACAAGGAGGAACGGAAGAAAGAGGATCAGACGGCAACGAAGGTTCACCAATAGAGGTAGACGGGACTAGATAGCGCAGAGGATGCAAGTAGCGTCGCCGAGAACAGAGCAGAACCGCAGAGAAGAGAAGAGATATACAGAGGCGAATAGAAGCGTGGTGTGGGCTCGCAACTAGAGGGACATCGGGCTCGCTAAGACGGTCTGAAGTGCTGGATACAGAAGAATAGGTCACGTAGACTGGTAGGAATGAAGGAGAAACCGAAATAGGTGGACTAGCGGGACTTCCTGTCGGAACTAGTCTCGACAGGGAAACACCGATTAAAGGCTAACTGATAAGTCCCTGCATCTGCGACCGGGACAGAACCAAAAAGCAGCGGCTAACTACTCGGAAGGACTAACCAGGGAAAAACTGAACTCCGGGTTAGTGTGCATGGGCCAATTCAAAGATCCTCGTACTTCCCGCTGAACCGGATCGCAAATAGTCAGTGAATCGTTCCGAGACCAGGCCGGAGCCGTGCTGTACCTCTGGCATCCGAATGGTTCGTGCCTTTAGGGCATTCGGGAATGACCGGGATACGATCACGACGTTGCAGCACAAACGACTGGGAGGAAGACCTAATCCGGGAAATTCCAAGACGTGTATACGACGAGCGGCTCACTGTGCAAGTAACCGGGATAACCCTATTTGTTTCAGGTCTATGACCAGCAAGTAGCCCGCTAAAAAGAACTAAAACCCGGGCGAGTTCGCGTTTGCTTTAAAAGCAAAATCGAGGAAACAACCTAAAAAATAGTAGCCCAGGGGTGACTAGGAGCAGTAGACCAATGGGCCAAATGGGAAACGCCGATAGTCACACTATTAAGCTGATGGCGTCAATCCGCGAGATCGATAGTGTGACGTACAAGGCGACCCCCTGATACCACGCCAGCTACAACAGAGTCGCATACCGGTCGCCGAGTAGTCCAGCAATTTTGCTGAACATTCGCCTGGGGGAGGGGAAAATTATTCCGCCAAACTCGACCTGGCTAATCAAGCATAACACAACAACTCCCCAGTACGACCCCGAAACACAGCGGAGGCACAGACTATAGTTATGCAACCACAAAGGGGCATCAGATGGTAAGAGACTCCAATTGGAGTCAGTGTGCACCAGCATTTTTCAAAGCTGCATGAACGCCTCCTCAACGATAACAAAGGAGTCGTACCGGTACTTCGAAGACGACGTCCTTAATTCAGGCAAAAAAAACGGCAAAATCAAGCTCAAACAGACACTTAAAAAGGTACTCGAAGCCAAATTCAGGGAAAGCTGCGGACTAAAAAGTAATAAATAAAAGAAAAGGTGCTGCCTGGCTAAAAAAAAGGGAGCGTCGGAATTTCTGCGGCTATTTAATAGACGGAGAAGGTATACACCCCATGCCAGAAAAGAAAACCAAAGCCATAAATAATGGACCAGTAACCAAAGAATAAAAGCGAGTTACAGAGCATTCTTGGGTCTAATAAATTTTGTACAACGTGTGTCGCTACCAAATAAGGGCCACAATAGCCAAGAACCGCTACAAACCGGTTACTTGGACAAAAAAGCAATTATGACTTGGGGCACAAAAGAAAAGAAAAGCTCTTTACAAACACAAAAAAAGATTGCACATATGACTCGCAATACCGTTCTCACTCGACAGATTCAGCGAACACATATACCCACTGAGAGTGGACCTAGCGCGCATCACCGTTTGAGGAGTCGGGAGCACATCCTAGAGGCCACCAACATTCCGGAACGAAGAAGAGAGGCGCCCGGTACGCATTACTACTCCAAGAAAACTCTGTCAGCCAACCACAGCCGGAACATACACGCCAACGTGAGACAAGAGAGGCAACCTAAGCAATTAGTCACGCTGGCAGCGGATAAAGCGATTTTATCATGAATAGCTGTACGGGGCGGGTTTTTCAATTGTCACACGCCAACAACCGCTACTTGGAATTTGGGCGGGAAACAAGCGGCACACCAAAATCATGCCTGTCCCCTAAGAATGACTAGGTTGGTCGGGAGTTTCCTAGCAAGCCTACTCATACACCCTAACTACACGGCCGGCGGAGAACAAATTTCCATTGCGGACGCTTTGCAGCAGAAGCACCCATTGCCAGCAACGGAAGAAGGACCCACACCATACCGATGACTGCCCTACCAGATAGCAGACCTGCGCCCCGATCTACCCATTCAGACAGCGAAGATTTGTCGCCAGAGACCACCGGCAGAAAGGACACCACGACTGGCCCCGCATACATATACTGGGGTAAGGTAAAGAGGCTGAGCCGGAAAAATCAAAACCGAGACTTTTAAACCTTTCCACCACAGAGACAAACCGCAACAACTATCATATAGAGGAAAGGGAATAAGAACCTTCTACACTGAAAATAAACGTGAGCAGGTGAACTATTAATCCCAAACAATTACAAAACCAAGTTCTGAAGCATGCTGCATCATGAGGGACAACACATGGCGGGAATTATGGTTAAAGATGAAAAAGCCTTTGCAAGCAAGCTACTGTCTGGTAGGAGCCGGCATTGACAATGACATAAGTAGTATTGGGTCACCTCTGTGCAACAAAATGCCAGAGAGCACAACCATTCATCCTCCAAAAGCACCTATACAACTGAGGACTGGAAATTCCAAGAACAGGCCTACACTAAAAGACAGCGGATCACGGACATAGTATCGGATTTTCGCGGAGCCCCACCAAGGGACACACGCGCGAGATAATAAATAATGATGATCGCTGGAACGCATAAGAACTCCAAATATATAGAGAACATAGAAAGAGATCTCATATTGCCAACACGCACAACCAGAATATGAAGTAAATAATAACAGAGACTGACACAATATTGCAGACCCCATAGGCTAGCGAGCGAAACTAGTGTCCGTATAAGATGGAACCTCACATACACAGAGAAAAAAAGAAACCTAACCATTATCGAACCAATTACTAGCCCTCCCTGGGTATAAGGACATTGCCCTCACAGCGACGCGCTCCAATCAGCGGCAGAGCAGACAAACAGGTATAAGGGCCTGAAAGAGAGATGAGTAGGTTACCAAGGAGGCTCTTGGAAAGGCAATTGGACACTGGGGACGTCCAATAAGACAAAATAAACAGGCTACTCACCCGCCAACATATTAACACCAAGTTAACCAGACAACCAACAAAAACGCCCATCAGAACTACTGATGGTTGAGAAAACATCAGGATCGGGCAGCTAGCATCGGCTACACCCAAACTTCACCCACGCAGAAAAACCGCCCCTACTCCTCTACACGATTCAGGAGTTTTCAAAATGGCGGATCTGGTATATGCAAAAAATTTTACGGGAGACCCATTTATGGCGTTACCGGGACCAAATCACAGAACCTAACAGGCCCCAAATCATACCGATTAACGGTAGACCAATGGTGCAGGAGTTGGAAGCGGCACACTTTGACCAGCTCCCTGGTCCCGAAACTTAGAAAGGAACGATAATAAAACACAACCAAACAACAACAAAAACCGGACGACCAATTTTCAAACCAAAGAGGGGCGGGGGAAACACGAAAAATAAATAAATAACCGTCTTTAAAAAGCCAAATGCCGAAAAACACAACTAATTCAAAAAAAGAGCCAAAATGAAGGGACTCACATGTTTGAAAGCAAAGTTGCCGTGAAGAATCCACCGAGGAGGGGCCAGCCAAGCCGGCTCAACCTGCCTGGAGGAACGGGAGGCAGCGGGCGAAGCGCCGGCCCCCAAGCAACTCAGTCGGCGGGCATGAGGCAGGCCTCACCCTTCCAGAATGGTTCCAGAGAGAAGCGGCAGGAGGAAAACAGGCAAAACACCATCCGAGACCGGTCGAAGGACACGCACACAAATAGAACCAGCCGCAGATCCAGTGCGATAGAGTCAAAAGAACAGCCCGAGACCATAACTACAAGAAGGACTAACAGTCACGACAGAACAAATAAAGACCTACAACACAAAAAGAGAGAGGAGGTAGTTCTGTAATAGACAATAAATCAACACAAATCAAAAACCACATTCCGATTGGCTATACTAAGGAACACCGCGCACACAGGATTCAAGGTTACTTTTGAAACCAAATACCCTACAAGAAGACCGCGGGAAGGCAACAAAGGCCAAAATCAAACAACTGTCAATGGCTGCAAAGGCGGGCCGGAGAAAAAATGATATTAAAAGAACCGAGCGCATGGCTTGAGACCAAATGTTCCCTAAATCTAACATCACTGGACTTACAATAAAAAACTTATGCTGTTGAGAACGCGTCTAACCATCAAATGTTTTTCCGGACAAAACAGTATGCCTCTCTGCATCCTCGTGGCATCCTCGCAACTCACATCCGCCTGCAGGTTGCAAACGGAAAAGACGGGAGGAAACAAAAGGTACACGGGCCGAACGGTCTACCACAGCATTAGTAGTTAGTACTAAAGGATGCGACTGAACGCGTTTGCATCGACCTATACATTCTGCTAGGCTTCCTATACACACTCCGTTTTCAACATACCCCGCATACATAAATACCTACGTCCGTTTTTTTTGTTCTTTCTCCGTTTCTGCCTTGTCACCTGAAATCTTCGCATTTTGCGTGGAGGGCGGATGACAATGATGGGAGCCACCCGAAATTCTCTTGCTCATCGCCTGTGCTCCTCTTTATGTGCGTACATACGTTTCTGCGGTCGGTTGGCCAGTGGCGACTCAGCCTTGAGGAAAAAGTGTGGCTTTATACATTTGTCTATCTTACAGCTCACAAATCATCTTGATAATTTAAATATAGGGCAATTCACTGTTATATAGCGCTTTTCTGAATGCCTTAAGCAAAGACCCATCTGTGCAAAAGGATTTGAATTTAACATATATTCACTCAATTATTTACAAAACTTTATGATTTTATTTTATTTTTATTTTATTTGGTTTGTTGATTGCTTACAAGATAATAGGAATAAGTAAAAACATAGTTATGAATACATGGATACATATAAGAAAAATAAAAGAAACAATAGGACAAGGACAGTAGGCACATTGGTGCGCTTATGCACGCCCCCTAACAGACCCCTTAGGTCTTCCTTCCTTCCTTCCTTCCTTCCTTCCTTCCTTCCTTCCGTCCTTCCTTCCTTCCTTCCTTCCTTTCTTTCTTTCTTCCTTCCTTTTATTTTTGAACTCATTAAGGAATATGAACTTTATTTGCTGTTTAATTTTGATAAGCTATATTATATCAATAAGCAAATCCTATGCCTGAATTAATATTTGTGGTTGTTCTTTACATCATTTATTAATCATTTCTTATATCACCATTATTGAAGATTCTTTATGACATGATATACAAAAAAATAACTTGCAAAACACTTTACTGGTTTTATTGTGATTATTTTATTGTGTGATATATTAATGTGGAATATAGTCGTATATAATACTTTTTATTAAAATCTAAACTGAATATCACAATGTTCCTTAGAAACAATTTTTGAAGAGACAGAGAGAGAGAACTTTTTACAGTAGAGAAAAAGCTGTTGACTTTCCATTCTGTTGTGTTTTTTATTTTTGTTTTCTTGTGATTTAGTAAACCCAAAACAAATGTCAGAAGTAAATGTTTATATTAAAGTTCTTGATGCAAATGAATATGCACCAGAATTTGCAGAAAACTATGAGACTTATGTGTGTGAGAATTCAAGAGCTGGACAGGTAAGACTAACTTTATTTCATAAAAAGCATTAAAATTCTCCTGAGATCTGCCAGTGTTTCTTTCTTCTACTTCAGGGATGTCAAGTTCATGTCATCATGGCAGCATCATATGACGTATTGTGATTTTTTTCCCCTTTGCTAAACCAGGCATGGGCATGTCCAGCATGTGACACATCCGGCCAAGTGGGCCAAGAGTTGACAGCCCGTTCTAGTTGTAGGAAATCTTGTAAGAATTTTGTTCATGCATGCATCCGGAGTAAATTCTTTCGGCTACCACTGACAACTTATCTAGTTATAACTTTTTTTTTTCTTCTACATCAGAAATTCAAAGAGAGGCTTTGTCCTGACATCAAGTTTCTTGCATCTTCATAACCATATATTGTTCTGTTTGCCTTTACAAAATGGTTGTGTGCTGGGATTAAAAATGAACTGCTACCTACAAAAAAAGAAGGGATTTTTATCCTCTGCTTAGCTTTCCTTTATCTTTCACTATGCTTTATCTTTCACTGTTATAAAGTGAGCATAGACCTGAAGATATATTTTTAAATAAAATAAAACAGTATTGGAGCTCCAAGAGATGATCCAATCTGCATTGTCCTCTTTCTACAATTTAGGGTGACTGAATCATTTCCTGCCATTTTAATGTCAACCACTTGCAATGCTGGCTTAGCTGTTGATATAAATTTTAGTTTCTTTGGGCAGTTCTGAGAGCAAAGTTCTGTTTAATGATGGGACTGAATTTGGCCTGTCATAAAGAGCAAATGTATGTGCAGAATAATCTCAATTCCATTGAGTTTTACTTTTCATTTCCTGACCAAAACTGCGCACCAACTGGCTAAGACATCAATCCTCCCCTGTAGCCATAATTTGATTAGTTCTTGGTTCTACACAAGACTAATAAACCTGAGAAGAGGTGCTCTTCAAATCTTAAGAAACTTAAGAATCAAAACAATGCATCATTCCCTATTCCACTTGAAATATTAAATTATATAACTTGGGCAACAGAAATCTCATTATTATTATTTTTTGGTTTATTGTTGCCTTCATCAAAGCTTTATTTCTATGTATCTGTGTCCTCAATTGATACAATCATAGTATCATTATTATTATTTTTGGTCTTTTAATGACCCTATAATCCCTTGCATTGGGGTGGAGTCGAGGCAAATGAATGGAGCTGAGTGTTTACTGGCTGGATGCCCTTCCTGTTGCCAGAGTTCTCAACAGATAGTTACTCACTGTGCCCAGAGAGAGAAATATCTGCTGCTATATAGGGTCGAATTCACAGCCTCCTGATTGTGAAGTGAGAGCTCCATCTCTAGGCCACTGCACCATTCATAATCATACCATCATATGATTGAGAAAAATTATTTCAATTTTTTTTAACTAGGTTTACTTGAGAGATTCGGATAGTGTCAAAACAAGAATATGTTTATTGTCATACCATTCAATTATATGATAATGCAACTGGACCATGAAATCTGACATATGAATAATCATCATGATAACATGATGAATGCATGTTGATCTCTACATTGTGAATTTTATAAGCATGAAATGCCATTGTCTAACTCAGGAGTGTGAAACTCTTGGCCCATGCGCCAGATGCATCATGTGCTGGCCACACTGATGCTCAATTTAGTGAAGGGAAAAAAGTCATATGTCATGTGATGATGCCATGATGATGTGAGTTTGACACCCCTGGTCTAACTGGAGCATGCTGACTATGAAGGAAGATTTTCTTGCTATTTTAGACTCCTTCAAAAAAAAAAAAAAGACTATGAAGCCAGTAACTGTATGCATAGTTGAGCAAGAATATCATTGGTTTTGTGTAAATAGATGAATCTCCCCATGAATCCATTATTTTAATTTTAACCACAAATTCCAATATATATCTTCAAGATAGGATGGACAATATGGAACAATATATGTGTGGTATACATACATGTATGACTGACATTAGCAAGAACAGAGCAAAAAAGGACAAGATGATTGCTACAGCAGTAAGAGCAAAACACTTTCTTGTGTATGCATGCAATCTTGATGAATGTGCAAAGTGCTAGAGTCTAGACCTTCAGTGGTTTTGACAAAACTGCTAAATTGCCTTTCACTTTCTATTGCTATTCTATTGCATGAATTGATGAAGAACAGTTAAGGGGAGTAAACAACTGTACATTTCCTTCCTACAATTTTCTTGCCCCATGTTAAAAGTCAAAGGAGAAGAGAGGAGATCGGTATTCCAATTCATTTTCTACAATTTGATCACTGTCCTGGAAGATATAGAACTCTAGTAAAGTGTTTCTCGACATTATCAAGTTTTAGATATGTGGACATCAATTCCCAGAATTCCCCAGCCACTCATCTTAATATTCCCAAGATTTAAAAACATTGTTCTACTGCATCAAACAATAATCATAAATATAATTTTTGGGAAAGTAGAATCTACAGAGGGGAAAAAAGTCACAGAACAGATTGTCATATTGCATGTGTTGTTTGAAGAACTGAGCCAGATATCATAATATGAATATAAAATCTTGATATGGAATAGCTGAAGATAAACTTTAGTATCAAAACTCACCTGGGATTAAAAGAATTTTGTAGATGCACTAAGTTGATTCATGATAGCTCTGCATTGAAGGCATAAATCTTTTGCTGTCAGGGATAGGTGGCCAGGAACTAGCTACACTAATTAAATTTTGTAATCGCCCTTGATTTTTTGTTCCTTGTATCAAAAAGAAGAAAAGTTAATATATATCTGTTAAAGGAGATGGAAAGATGCCCTTTGGGTACCATAGCATGAGGAACATGAAGCACCAAGCAGTCACACTTCTTATTCCATTGCTTAATGTCACACCTGAAATAATAGGGCAGGTAGGTCACCACATCTGCAGAAGGGCTTCAGTTTGCAGATAAATTCTATTGCCTTCAAAAAATGCTTCCTTTCCAACAAGTATGCCAGAATGGCAGCAATTTATCAAACAATATAAATGGGGACCAAATTGATCTAAGGTATTACAAAGGAAAGAATTGGACTCTGTTAGAATTATGGTGACCTGCAACTATACAGAAAAAAGGATTGGAATGTTCTGCTTCAAATCTCTCAGTAGGAAAATAATGTGAAAAGCAAAAGCTTGAAAATATTTCCTGTTTAGCTATTGTAGCAGGAAGAAGTACTTTACCATTGACTTTCCTAGAACTGATTTTTAAGGGCATATTGCAATTTTTTTTTGTATTAATGTTGCTTCCAATTTTGTTCCTGCTCATAATAGAATTAAGACATACAGATCACTATAAAACTAGCCCATGTTAGTTTTACATTGTTCTTTATTGGACAGTATATTGCTTAAAAATGGAAAAAGTTACAAAATGTATTTTATATTGACATATGTTTACCCAATATATATTATTTTGTACATATTTTTGTTCCAAAAAATCACATTTACCCATCATTTGTGCATTTTCTACAAAATGGGAAAATTGTTTTCTCAAATCACTTGAAAAACATTCTGATGGTTAATGTTATGCCTTGCAGATATAATTTTTATTTGTTCAAATGCAAGAATCAGATCCACCTGAACACAAAACATTGAATTTATCTGTGTCTTTTCACTTTTGTACATATTTATTTTGACACAAATCCCTGTAATTTGATGATCATCTGCGGATTGAATTTAATATGGCAATTTACTCAATTTAATGTATTGTAAAGTGGGTGAAAGTGTGCACTTTCAATCAGAAATGGTAAAACAATACTTATTTACCTTGCACTTAACATAAATCAGCAATTATAATAAAAATGAGGCCTGTTGTCTTAGCATAAACTCCCTTTCAAAAAGTATCCTAAATATTATAAACAATAACAGTTTAAGTCAAATGTTTTAATATATAAAATGGTGTTTTCTGAATAAATGAAAGCCATGTTGTAGGTTCACTTTGTTGTCCTCTCTTCCACATATATACAGTAAATAGCTTTCCTCCCCTGAGTTACTGAGGGGAGAACATATAGGAAAAATGCAATTATGCAATAAAAATGATTTGAATAAACACAATATTAAAATGCATAAAAGTCTATGAAAGAACTATCAGAACAATTTTTTGGAATATGTATAGAATCTCTAGAGCTGGAACAAGTCAAATTTCCAAAATCAAATACTATTATAGAAAGCACCCCATTCATCTAGTACAGTAAGCTTTACTCCATGTTCACTGAAGAGCGTTATCAATCTCATCAGTCCAAAGGACATTGTCTGAATTAAGTTGTCTTCCTACCCCTAGTACAAAAGGAAGATGTGGTCTTAGCAGCCACCTAAAACCTAGCCATAATCTATAATATAGTGAACTTCATCATCTCCGAAACTAAACAATGTGCTGCTTGGGAGTTACAATCTGAGGGAGGGTTTGAACATCACAGATTCTTTTCCATTTATTACAGTTTTCTTATACCGTATATACTCGCATATAAGCTGACTTTAAAATGCAATTTTTTTTTTCAAATTTGGGGGTCGGCTTATACGCACATAAATCTGATCTCACACAAATGACATGACGACATGACGCCACTTCTCAGATCACGCAATATCATCAATATTACCATTCAGTCATACATACCTACAGCACATTTTTTTTACTCTGGGAGCCTCCATTTTGCTTTTTCTACCACCGGATCATAACACACTCTGATTGGTTAGTCATTCACGTGACTGCTTTCGTGTTTGCGATCATCACATGCAACTTTGTGTCCAGTTTCTTTGCACTTGTAGTAGTAAAATTCATTAAAATATACCCATGTCTGATGTTAAAAGATTTGAGGGTCAGCTTATATGTGAGTTTTTGCAAAATTCCTCATTTTGGGACAGTTTTTTAAGGGTCGGCTTATATGCGAGATTGGCTTATATGCGAGTATATACGGTAATTTCATATATGCACATCTCTATGTATTAATCCATCATCATCATCTTTAACAACCCCATAATCCTTTGTGGGGTAGAATCTGGGCAACTGAATAGAGCTGAGCACTTACTGGCTGGATGCCCTTCCTGTCACCAATATGGAGCTATACTCAGCAATGTATTCTCAAAGTGCCCAGAGAGAGAAATATTTGCCTTTACCTAGGATCGAATTCACAGCCTCCTTATTGTGAAGTGAGAGCTCCACCTCTATGCCACCATACTACACATATATTAATTCATCATGATCCTCATTGATTACAATATGCTTTGTTTCTTCATGCATTCATACTCTCTGATCAAAGAGGGCTGTTTCTCACCCAACAATGGATTCATGATGCATTTTGGTAACAGCCTTGTCGATTTCAGTTGTTTGTTGTACTTGCATGCAAAACCCCTTTAGCTTTGAGATTCCATCACCTTACTGAATCAAGTGCCCAGACAGATGTGTTTATTTTGGAAGTAGAAATAGAACATCTTTGAAAAAAACTTCTTTCTCTTCGGGCATTTAAAAACAATTCTGATCACATATTTTTAAAATGTGATTCTTTCATCATTCTCCTAAGAATAATGCATGATGCATCTATTTGCTCTTTGCCATGGTAGATATTAAAGATAGGCCAATCATCCTGTCCAAACTCTTTTTCAAACTTGTAAGAACTGATATTGGGGAGACAATTTCTCCAAATTTGTCTGAGGATATCAATACTGAAAAAGCCTTATCATAGCTTTTCCACCATGATAAATTCCTTTAAGATTTACTGGAAGTGTGAGAAGAATAGAGGCTGATGTAAACTGATGGAAAGACAAGGACAAAATCAAGGACAACATATACAGAGCCATCTCCTTGTTAAATCAGTGCAAAATTCTACTCTAACCATAGTGTTTCCAAATTTCTCTACTCTCTCAAAACAATTTTGAATGCAAATTGCCTTTTATCAGATTGAATGAGAACATGTAGAAATAGATGCAGGAAAATGTCTCTAGCCGGCATCAGTAGGAATAGCCTTCCCTGAGTGTTAAATTACTATTGCAAGCACACAATCCATTTAAGCAAATGTGAGGCAGGTACCCAGTTGTCTTTTTTGCTGCCTTGTTGATAATTTCAGTTTTCAGATTAATGAGGCTTGATACAACACAGTTCTTAGCAATTAGATTACAATCAATAAACCAACTGCAGATGCTGGGTTTTCAAAATATAGTCTAACTATATTACTTTTGCATTCTAAACCTTGATCCAAATATAATTAGTGCACTACAGTTGTTTTTTTAAACTTCAGTCTATCCAATCATTTGCTACATTTAAGTAATTAATCTAAGACCAAACTGAACACAATGTGGAATATCCAAGACTATAGACCAGTTCAGTCTGCAAAGTGAGGACTTAACCTTCTTTCATCACCAATTTCCCAACTCAGACCCAGTGGTGTCATTATTTAGTCAGTGTCATTAGCTACTTAGAATTAGAAAATAGAAATTTCCTTTTTTCTTCTTATATTGCCAATAGAAGCTTTAAATCTGGGGAAAGATGCAAGGAAATCCAGCTGTTTACTAAGCAATTCCCTCCTCCTTTGTCTGTTAGATGCCAAATTAGGAGCATGGAAAGCTGCCAATGGTCCATCTAATCCTAGGTAGTTAATGGCTGGCAGCTGTTCTCCAAGGTTGCCGGGAAAAGTTATTTTTTTCCCCAGCTCAGTCTGGAGATGCCAGAAATTGAATCTGGGGTATTTTGCATGGAAATCACATATTCAGCCAGTAAACTGTGGCTCCACTTCTGCTCTAAGAAATTAAGAACGTGCTGAAAATATCTTACTTTGATGATCGTTCCACTTTTAATTCAACCACAACATCAGAATTCATATTTTTAGTAATTTATTGATTTTGCTGAATTCTGCCCCAAATGTTTTATGTATGCATATGCATATCACATAGATAAATAAATACTCAGTGCATATTTTAATTTATGCATCTTGCTTTATGAGATGAAGCTTTCCTAGGATCAGTTAAGATATAGGAGATGAAACAGTTGAATGCCTGCCATTTAAAGTCTATAACTAGCACGTATTAGCACATCTACTACCTCATTATTTAACCCTGAGAAATTGGTGTTTGTTTCTCAGTGTATGGGGTAGGGTACTTGCTGGTATAGAAATATATCAAAGGAAGAAAAAGTATGGAAAACATACACCAACCATAAAACCTATATTGTGTGTAAAACATTTCTTTTATCACATCTTTAAAATTAAAGATGCTAAATATGATCTTAAAAGTCAGTCACCTTAGCATAATGGATGAAAACTAATCAAGAAGAGAAGCAACCTTGAACTAAGGGGAATTTTTCTGACATTTAAAACAATTAATATTTGGAATAACTTGCCTCTAGAAGTTGTGGGTGCTCCAGCGCTGGAGGTTTTTAAGAAGAGATTGGAAAATCTCTTATGTGAAGTGATATAGAGTTGGACTAGAAACTTCCAAGGTCCTTTCCAATGCTGTTATTCATGCAACTATATAGCAACAGGAAATGCTCCTTAGAAAGTCATGACAGAAATGCTGAGATAGGGAACTGTCACCAATTGCAATCCTGTTAAACTGAATGAACAATTTCATGCATACAGTAGCCTAATTGAAATATGCTGATTCAGCTCCAAGGCACAATATAACATACCAATACTTAAATGCCTGGTTCCAAAGCAATTGTTTCCATGCATGATGGGTGAACTAAATATATGTCACTGACCAGTGGGTTTTTTTGCTACCAGTTCTGTGGGCGTGGCTTGGTGAACGTGGCAGGGGAAGGATACTGTAAAATCTCCAGTCAGAAGTGGTATTTGCTGATTTTCCGAACTACTCAAAATTTTCACTACCAGTTCTCCAGAATTGGTCAGAACCTGCTGAATACCACCTCTGTCACTGACTAACATAATGTTTCTTTTATATCAGGCATAACAAGAAATGTGCACTTCTTAAATGCTATAGGATATGATATAAAAGTCAAGGTATTGCTCCTTTTTAAGTAAAAAAATGTGGAAACAATTTTAAAACATTAATGGAAAT
The DNA here is from genome assembly GCA_004320025.1 of Laticauda laticaudata. Taxonomy (NCBI): domain Eukaryota; kingdom Metazoa; phylum Chordata; class Lepidosauria; order Squamata; family Elapidae; genus Laticauda; species Laticauda laticaudata. Next base: position 21,821 of record BHFT01015931.1, on the reverse strand, counting down.
ATGCATATGTTATTATTAAATTAGATTTTCTAATGCCAAGGGGTACTTTATAAAATTGAATTAAAATGGGAAATTAGTGTTTTAGTTTGATATGTTTGTCATTGGGGATTATTTTCTTTCTTTGAAAACACAACTGAGTGTTCCCATACTCAATCTGTTACAATCTCAAAGAATCAACAATTCAGCTCATGAACCTGTAACAATCTTTGGGTCACAGCTACCATAATACATCACTTAAGTGATGCCAATGAGATTTTGCACAGGGAAGAAATAGGTATTGAAGGATGTGTTCAAATATAGAAAGTTGTACTTTTCATCTTAAAACGTTAGTTAACCTTTGCATTGCTATTCTAAAAGTAATTTGCATTACCTCAAAAATTTAGTGCTTATCTTCTTCCAATCAATATAAAATCAAATGGCATAATTGTAGGACATTTTAAAAAAATCCAACACCCCTAAAAATATTAAATTAAATAGTGTCAGTTTGTAGCAGCAGTTACAAATATTTCCTGCCCTTTGGAGACAAGCACAATTGTAACATTGTTAATTGAATAGAATATATTGCCTGCAGTTGTGACCCATTGCATTAAAAGCCAAGCAGTAATCTTTGGCACTAAACACGTTGTGTATTGATTTTTGTTTCCAGCTCATCCAAACAATCAGTGCAGTAGATAAAGATGATGCTATGGAAAACCATAATTTTTCATTCTATTTGATGGAAGAGAGCAAAAACAGTTCCAGTTTTGAACTTGAAGATAATGAAAGTAGGTATTAAAAGCAGTTTTAAGATGTTTGAATTCACTTCTTTTTCATTATTAGATTAGAAACAGAAACTTTTATATCAAAGGAGTGTTTAACTTACTTTGAAAAATGGCCTTCAAAGGCACCCATCACTCTGGGTTTTCCCCTGTGTTGTCATCAGCAACTGCCATGGCTAAAGAATCACAGGCTGAGATACATCTTCTCAAAGAAAAAAAAAAGTCCAACTGCCTTTTGGAAAACACTTTTGAGGCAACTATCACCTGGATATTTGAGAATACAGTCCTGAGAGCCATTAAAGATCCCTTCTCTATGCACTTTATCTTGAAAACTTATTTTTGCTGTACGCCTGTTACAGGAATTGTCATTGAGTAGTCTACTGTTTCTGGCAGCCTCTTTTTCCAATTTATTTGGTCATCCTGAACAGTGTTACAGTCTTGCTCTTGTTCTTCAGTTGTATTCCCTTCTGGGTGGCATGGCATCAACTAAGTACCCTACTCAGCTGTTTCCAAGGGGCTCGCTTCCATTTCCTTTGTGCCTCTTTCATTACATGTAATACATGGGCCTAATCTATTTCCAGATTATGAGGCCTTTGGAAAGTCTGACAACTGACAGCCTCTCTTCCTCTTTACATTTGGGAGTCACTATTGCCATGCAGGTGTTCTTGGCAGTGACACTGCTGCTGGCTGTGGACATCCTTGTAGCCATCCTTATCTTAACACTGTTTTGTCTCACAGTGAGTATGGCTGTTGTGGTGGTCCATAGGAGATGTGGGGTGCCTTAGTGGACGCCTTTTGTTAATAATGGTAATAATGTTAATAATAAAGGCATTTTGCTGATAAACCTCAATGTTTAAATGAGACCTTTAAAAATGGCATTCAAGAGTCCAGTGATCTATTTTGAGAGATTGTTCATATCATAGTAAATCCTCACTACCTAAAATAATTATCCAGAAGCTAGAAGGTCATCAAAGGTGCTATGCATTTACAAGCTGACTTGAGTTATTGGAAGCTTTGGTTGGGAAATATTGTGAAGCGTGATTGATAGCAAAAACAGACAACCACAGAAAAAATTATCCAGGAAAGAATTAGAGGTGACAAGAGAAAGTAACAGATCTCCCAATAATTTTCCCCTGGTTTGTTAAAACCAGCATTCTATCTTTTATTCCCCAAATTTATTTCCACTATTTTCTCTAAGCTCTAGGTCATCTCTACTACAAAGTCATAAACTCTGTTCAGTTTTGTTATCCATTGCTTTAAAGTATAAGATTGTAATCCCCTGAGGAATTCCTAGCGAAGAAATATTATCTGTTTTCTCCTGTATTGTTGGTTTAAAAAAAAAAAACAGAGGCCAAGTCTTTGTGACTGGGTCATATATGACTTAAGATACCAGTCATGCTGGGTATACAATCTCTGGCTTTCTAAACAGCATTTATTTTTAGGCTTATTTTTTTTTAGTAGGCAAGAGTGCAGATACGTCAGTGATAGTAAAGTTAGAACATACAGTTTTCCTACAACACATAAAGAAGCTTACATTATCCATGGACTGAAGTTATAATCACTAGTATAAATAATTTCACTTGATCTGAAGTCAACTACAGGCCCCCCAAAAAATATTTTTGTGATCCTTTGTACTTTCCTGTGCTAGACATAATCCTTTTGTTCATCCTTGTTCTATTTTTTTTTCTGCCTTTTGACATTGTCTATTTTTTTCTGCTTACTCTTCTCCAGAGATAGCTTTCCCCCAGAGTTAAGGAATGTTTTCTGAAAAGAAATTTTGGGACTACTGATGAACCAGACTACTGATTTGCAACATATGGATATTATTTTCATAATCTTTGATATGTTGTATATGAGCAGCTGACATAAAATATAACTTTCATCACTATTATAATTTTGATTATTAAATTATCATCTATGAAATACCCAATTAACTTATTTACCAATTACAACTTAATACTATCTGTTATATCAAATATATAAAAAAAGAGTTGTGCTCTGTTACATTTGCTTTTTTTTTATAGGGGAAAACATCTACACAAGAATGGCTGAAAATATAGGGTGCTTGGTAGGACCTCCAAAAAGTTATTGAGATATATTTGGCATCATTGAAAAATATAATTGATTGGCTCTTTTTTAAGAGCTATTTTATAAATATGTAGTTCAGCTTCTTCTTTTAAAATGCATAGAAACCTATCTGAAAGGTTCATAGTTGGTTTCTAAATATGGCAAATTTTCATAGTAAAGACTTTCCTGTTATCTGATAAAGCTGCCAAATGCTGAGTGGTATTAGAAAAGAATATAGAAAAGCATATAGAAAACCAAAGAAGCTGGGTTTAAAATTAAGCAAAGGTGTAACATTAATAAATGCTTGGACTACATTTGCTAAAATGAAATGAAGGAGAAAGAAATGAAATTCATACGTATATAACTTTTTTAGTTTTTTTTATTGTTGTCATCATGGGGATGACTTTTCTGTGATGGAATGATATGCAGCATTCATATGAATCTTGAAAACTGAGAAAGAATAATGTAGGCGATACCAATTTTTAAAAAATGAAGGAAAAATCTAAGTCGAAGAGCTGATAAAAATTGCAACAAAGCAGATCACTAAAGATAGCCTGAAGAGGCTTAGAAGAAGAACTATTTCTAATTCAGCTAAAGTATGCATTGCTCATAGTTACTTTGCTAATTATATGAACGTTCTGTCTAACTGAATAAATCAATAAAGCTAACTTCTGGAAAGTTCGTGGAGGTGACTTGTTCACTTGTTCACTTTTGGATTTATTAAGATGTCCTATAACAAAATATGGTATCCTGAATCCCACACCTATCATATTTAATATAATTTCCTAAAAGGACTATTGATATTATATAGGTAAAATGTGTATTTTGTAATTTACATCTAGCCCTGATTTGGGCTTTTATTTAATACACACCTCAAGAATAAACACACCAGTAAATCCTCTAAGTTACTGTTCCATTATTAACTGTGCTGTCAATGGTGGCACCCGACATAAAGGCATTTCATTAGTCATAACTTATGTACAGTAAATGCTCAAATATCACTTCACAGTGGTGCAGCAATATTATGATTTATCAACGCACTTCATGTTGTTTTGGGGCCTCCTCCATCATGTCGAGAAGCCAAATGAGGCAGACAAAATTATGGAAAAGGAACGGACGATTCACTTTGTTCTTTGGAAGCAGAACACAATTGTGTTGTTGAACAAAGCAGCTTTGAAGGAATATTTTGCTCTAAGCACTGTCTTTGAAAGTCTGCACAGCTTTATTAGTGTTATGCCATTCCATACGTTACTCCAGCTACTCATAAATAAATATAATATTCAAGTCCAGTTTAAAGCATTTTCAAAAGCATATTTTTAAACAGTAATAAAACACAACATTTTAAGCTCAGGGGTTCAGGATAAGCAAAGATATCATCTATTAAAAATATTTGCATGAAATTCTATTTATTCATCAAAAACAATGGTGACACCAATGACAGTGTCAGGAATTGTGGAAAATGATGCAACAACTCCCTCTTTCCAGAGAAAGTGAAGAACTATTACATACTGCAGAATTAAAAGTCAGGTTTTTGTTTCATTTTAATTTTTGACTGTCATTATATTGATAGAATTTACTAGAATACAAATTTACATTTTTTTTTAAATTCATATTGAACAGTTTGCACTGAAACTGATTTATTCATAAATACGTTTGTTTTTGTTTTTCATTATTATTTTACAGATAACACTGCCAGGATCCTTACTACAAGAAGTCGCTTCCATCATTCTGAACAATTTCTTTATCCCTTGCCCATACTAATTGTGGACAATGGAATCCCTGCTCTCACTGGCACCAGCACTTTAACAGTCACTGTGTGTGATTGTAATGAAGAAGTTAGCCTTTTGTCCTGTAGATACAGAGCATTCCTGATTTCAATGGGGATTAGTGTACAAGCTTTAGTTGCTATCGTGGCTTGTCTACTCATATTAGGTAATTTTTTTCTTTCATTTTATGCAAAATACATCTCTGCTCCCTTTTCATTGATTAGACCAGGGGTGTTAAACTCAAGGCCTACAGGCCAGATCCGGCCTGTGGGGTGCTTAAATCTGGCCCATGGGAATAGCAAAGGACCAGCCCGTAGTACCTCTGGCAGGCAAAATGTGGTGTGGAAGACCACATGTTTCCCTGAGTCCCATTTTCATCCTGGAGCACTTTGCCAGCCAAAATGGGGCATGGGGGTGCTGCAAGAGGCCATCCAGGCTGAAAATGGGGCATGGGGGGGGTGCACAATGACCTTGGTTTGATTTTCTAAATGTGACCTCTTTATTCATCTCTTCCCCAAGCTAACTCATAATGTTCACACTGTCCAGTTCATTAAAGCTCATTTCAGTGGACACCAGGGGCTGGTCAGAAGGGGAAAAAAGAAATGGAAAGACAATTTTAACCTCCTCTTTCGACAGAAGGATATCTAGCTTCAACATAATGTATCAATTATTCTTAGACATTTTCATCAGTCACACTATTTAATCTAAACATGTTTGCACATTATCAATTGACACCTAAAAATATGACCTTATTCCACCAGGCACAATTTAACTAACCACATAGCTGGCTAGGATTTGCATGTTTATTCTTTGTAGACTTTTCAAATATTTGGTTTTTTTTTTTCTGTTTTGTTTGCTTGCTTGNCTAGGATTTGCATGTTTATTCTTTGTAGACTTTTCAAATATTTGGTTTTTTTTTTTCTGTTTTGTTTGCTTGCTTGGCAGTATTTGTTTTAGCAGTTGTGGCTTTGAAGCACCAAACAAAGCCAGCAGCATTTCATGAGAAAGGAGAAATATTCAGAGAGAATATTTTCAAGTATGATGATGAAGGAGGTGGAGAACAGGACACTGAAGCTTTTGATATTTCTGCACTGAGACCACAAACTGTCATGCGGCAACACAAGCCACGAAGAAATATTACAACAGAAATCCAGAGCCTTTACAGGCAATCTCTTCAAGTTGGTCCTGAAAGTGCAATATTCCGGGAATTCATTAATCAAAAGCTAGAAGAAGCCAATTGTGATCCAGATGTTCCTCCTTATGATTCCCTCCAGATATTTGCTTTTGAAGGAACAGGTTCATTGGCTGGGTCCCTTAGTTCATTGGAATCAAACTCAGAGGGATCACTTATGGATGACCATTATGATTACCTTGTTGAACTAAGACCGCAAGTCAAAAGTTCAGGAAGCATGAATAACTACAGTTCAGCAAAATGGTGAAGTGCTAAGAAGTGATGTGCTAATATCAAAAGAGTGGGAAAGAATTGGAGGGGTGATTAGGATAATCTGAAAAAAATCAGAAGACAGAAAAATTGATGGCTCTGCCAAGCACTGTTAAACTCAGCACAAATCTTATTGTTGACACATCATTTTCTAATACACATTATCACAACTGAAAAAAAATATGTCAGCACATGGGAATAAGAGATCAGCCACATACACTCTTAAAAAAAAGATTCTGAAATAAATAACAAATTGTGCTACTCTCATATTATCTTTTGGGTCTTAGCAGGCACAGGGATATTTTATTTTGCAAAAGCCATACTGAAATCATGAGCAGAAACTGTATTTTCTAAGAAAGTTTTCAGCAAAAGAAAGATACTAGAGTGCAGAATTTTAATTTTTGAACTTTTTACAAAACTGTAAATATATTGACCAGTTTAATTATCATCATAGTAAAATAATATATGCACACACACTTTGTTTTAAAATATAAATGCAATATATGAAATTATATATGAATGAATTTAGAAACATGAAAAATAATGTGGGTAGAGGAATATCAAAATAATATGTATTTTCCATTATCCCCAAATCAAATCTCCTATACTTTCCCATAGTTGTCTTAAGTTTCACAGCTTTTTTTTACAGATAAATTAACCAGTTTACTATTACACATAACTTAGCATTTGATTGTTGCTTATGTCTCTATATATTCTTTAGAATATACAATATTTTATTTTTCTAAAACACAGTAGAATAAAAGCATGGTTTGTTAAAATGACTATAGGATATTAACCAAAGTGTTACTTACAAAGCTTCAAGAAATCCATCACAATCAAATTTTAAAATATTCTCTGTATTTCTTTTAAGGCAGAAATAGGTTTAGAGAAAAAAAGACTAAGCCAATCTTTAGATTTTCAGCAAATTGCCTACAGTGAACTGTACCAAACCACTGCAGAAAATATAAGAAAGAAAGAAAGAAAGAAAGAAAGAAAGAAAGAAAGAAAGAAAGAAAGAAAGAAAGAAAGAAAGAAAGCTTTTGTTAAAGATTAAAGAGTTTACCTACTGGACTTAGAATCTACTAGTTTATTGGCTTGCCTTATTGTCAAGGTTAGCCACACTTGTTTATGGAACAATTTAAAAGCATGTGTGAGAAGCAAGTGCATTAAGACTTCTTTGTATACAATACAATGCTATATAAAGGAATACTCTATTATATACAATAGACTAAAAACCAAGCATATATCTAAGAGTCATTTATTTGCTGAACATGCAAAAACAAAAAAGAAAAACAGACTTTTTGTCCTGTTTAATATTTTGAAGGGATGGTGGGAAGAATGCAAAAGAATATAAGGGAAACTGAAAGAATAGAGATTGTCTTACCATTCAAATAGAGTTATTTGGTAGTTAATGAATGATATGAATTTGAGGAAGAGGTGATAAAACACAGAGAGAGAGCTAAGTAAGCAAAATAAATTCAAAGATGTCTCTTCTTTTGTCCTTCCAGGCAGACCTATATATATAAAAAAATCTAACTGAAAAGTAAGAAACAAAGAACAAAATAATATTCTCCCAAGTGTTCTGATAAGCAGGGTTGATGAAGGAGATCAAACCCAATGGCTGATACCAGTATTGGATCTTATTGCCTTGTTCATGAGGTCATTCTGCAACAATGTTTAAGCATGGAACATATGGTGATTCCCAAATCTTCCTTGAACTCTGAAACAATTTGAATCATCTGATTCAGTTCAATGTCTCAGAGACATTTGATTTGGAGGGATAATTTGATAAAATCTAATGAACTTGAAGCTTTGCAAAACCTTAATAGTCAACTTGTATTCTCAGTTGTTCGTTTTCAAAATTCATTTAGAAATTTATTGATTTCTCACTGGCAGAAATCTGAAAAAGTTAAAATCGAGCAATTTCAAGAATAAATTCATTTTAATTGCACTAAACAGCTTGTGTTACAGTATATAAAAACAAAGGCTATTCATATCTACTGTAGCTCTTCCCTTCTTAAAAAATGATTGACTTCCCAATCAGTTATTTTATTTTTATTATACAATATAAAATTAGCTTCAGCAATCATTTTTATTATCAGAATATTAAAAATCTTTTAAAATGCTGGCATAAAATTTGATGTATAAAATTAGTTAATATGCTAATACAAGGCATCAATGTTAATCTAGCTCTTTAGGAAACGATCCCATCCATTACATCTCTCCAACATTAAATGTTTCTATTGTATTGTTTGTTTGCACAGTTTCTAGACAGAATAAAATTGGCTTCAAACTATTATTCTCTGTTATTATATCTATAATTGAGTTTGGGAAATTGAAAAAGTTCCAGTGCATTCAAACAAATCCAGTGAGAAAAACTTTGTACATCTTGATTTACCTTGTTTTTGTTAAGTGTTTGTTTCATAGCCACAGCATCATGTAATAAATGGAACAACTCCAAAATCTAAAACTGGCATTCTTATAAGGGAAGTCAATCAACCTTTTCCCCCCTTCCTCCAATTAAAAGGTAAGTGATTCAACAATGGAAAAGCAAATGTGCAACTCTTCTGATTCTGTTGGAAGTGTCAAATAGCTTCAGTCATGGGATTCTTTTGGACTGGCAGGATAATTGGTTGAGAAGCATGATGTAGCTCTTTCCCAAGTTGTGAGTTCCAGTTGGTGGGGAAGGGCAAGATTAAACACTTGGGTATTTTGTTTGGGGTATTTCAGGGCTCAGTCCTTTCCAATTTACATAAAGCCACTTAAAAAGGTCACCTATTGTATAGTGGGTTTCAGTAGGCAAGAACCAGACCAGCATAGCTGCAACAGCATTTATTAACTCAAAACTGGAACTGAGAAACTGCAGGAAAATGCCTGTAATTTATACTCTGGGCCCACAGGGTCTTAACCAATGCTTGAAAAACCCACCCCAGCATAAAGTTCAAAGTTTTCCACCAAAACAGCTGGGGCTAACAGTGAGGGTCATCTAAAGTTACTTTCACTTTAGCAGATTTAACAGTTAGGGTCATCTAAAGGTTAGTTTCATTTTAGCAGGCCTTACTCAACTACATTCAATACATAACATCACCCATTACCTTGCAATAAGATATTATTAATATTGTACAAATGATGTGGTCCTAGCTCTGCGCAAGAGCTGTTAGGGATTGGGTGTGGAAAAACAGATTTAGGTTTAATCCCAGAAAGTTGGAGCTGCTGAGAACTTGGAAGACTTCTGATTCCAGAAATTATCTTGCTTTGAATGGCTTAGTATATTCTACAGATGCCAGTAGCCTGAAAGTTGGGGTTTCTGTAGAGATCATGATATTGGTTTAAAAGCAAGGGGATAACATGGGGCAACAAACCATTTTCACTTGTGTTTTCACTGTTACTTGTGACCAAGAGTCTTTATTCATGATCATTTACTCCTTTGTCATTTTATATCTGGATTATTGAATGTTTATCTACATGGATCTAGGTAATGAGTCATAAATCAGTCATGTAAGTGTAACAGGTGATATAGAAATTTGATAAATAAATTTGAAAGCTGGTTCAGCAGGTAACAGCTGAAATATAATAGCACCCCTTGGTTCATTTAATGGAAGTTGGATGGTTGTTGTCAGCATCTAGGTGAGATTCAAAATACTGGCCATCAGCTTTTTTAAAAAAGCAATGGATAACTCTGAATTTGCCTTTTCTGGCACAAATCTACACATACAGCAAGATCAGGGAGAAAAGGTTTGTATAGGGTCTCACCACTGTAGGACCATCTGCAGGATTCCTGGAACTGATGCTTCTCAGGAATGTCTCCCTCATCTGGGAAAACCCTTCTTAAGTTAAAATATGGCTCTTTATGAGGTTATTTAGGGTTGAAATAAATTAAACTACCATGATTGTTATTGTTGATCTGTGATGCTTTAGTTCTCATTATGCATTTGTTTGTTGTGAGCCACTGAAAGCCTCTGCACTGCAGAGAATAAAATCCAATGTAAGTGAACAAATATTGTTACATAAAAACAATATATAAGAGAAATCAGTTTTATTGAAAACCTCTATATTGTTACATCCAAAATTTATCCAATGATTTATTGTTCAGGGTTCATCTGAATATTACACATTTAGAAACCATCAATTACTTTTGTCCAAATCCTTAAAGCATTTAGAATAGCATAGCATAGCATAGCACAGCATAGCATAGCATAGCATAACAGAATTGGGAGGGACCTTGGAGGTCTTCTAGTCCAACTCCCTGCTTTGGCAAGAAACCCTACACCACTTCAGACAAATGGTTATCCAACGTCTTTTTAAAAACTTCCAGTGTTGGACAATTCACAACTTCTGGAGGCAAGTTGTTCCGCTGATTAATTGTTCTAAGTGTCAGGAAATTTCTCCTTTGTCTTAAATTGCATCTCTCCTTGATTAATTTCCACCTGTGCCCTGCCCTCAGGTGCTTTGGATAATAACTTGACTCCCTCTTCTTTGTGGCAGCCCCTGAGAGGGCACTTTGACCTAAAAGTAAGGCAGCTAAGATGGTAAACAGACCTTTTTCAATTATTTATCTTATAAAACTTCTGTGATAAATAAAAGCGAGTCCTTCTCTAGAATATTTATCTCTATAGCTTTTAATAGCTCTTGAAAAGAACATTTCTATTTGGATTGTGGCATAGTGAAAAATAATTAGGTTTCCTTTGCCTGTACCATAGCTCTGATCTCACTTTTTCTTCCCTCTTACAAGGATATATCTACTTAAGGATCTCAATCAAATAGAATAGAGCTGGAAGGGAACTTGGAGGTCTTCTAGTCCAACGTTCTTCTCAAACAGGAGACCCTATACCATTTCTGACAAGTGGCTGTCCAGTCTTTTCTTAAAAACCTCCTACAACTTCTGAAGGCAAGCTGATCCACTGGTTAGTTGTCCTCACTGTTAGGAAGTTTCTTCTTAATTCTAAGTTGCTTCTGTCCTTGATGGGTTTTCATCTATTGTTTCTTGTCTTGCCTTCTCATGCTTTGGAAAATAAGGTGACCCCCTCTTTTTTGTGGCAGCCCCTCAAATACTGTTATCATGTCACCCCTAGTTCTTTTTTTCTTCATATATTTTAGTCTTCAGGCCTTTAATCATCCTAGTTGCTCTTCTGTGCAAATCTCTTTTGGTACTTAGACAAAAAGTTTTCAGTCATCAAAGTCACTATTGCTTAATACCTGTATTAAAATATTAGAAGGCTGGAATCAACGAGGCCTTTGCATATATGATCAAATGAGCCTTGGTGATGCAGTGGTTAGAATGCTGTACTGAAGGCCATTTCTGATAACAATCGTCTGCCTGCAATTTGGCAGTTCAAATCCCACCAGGCTCAAGGTTGACTCAGCCTTCTATCCTTCTGAGGTGGATAAAATGAGGACCCAGATTGATGGGAGCAATATGCTGACTCTGTAAACCACTTAGAGAGGGCAGTAAAGCACTATAAAGCAGTATATAAGTCTAAGTGCTATTGCTAAATGGATCACCCACCCATTCTCTTTCTGATCTGTGTCACATACTTTGTATGCTAGTATATTTATACATGTTTTCTGTCCTGTTTTTGTTAAACTTTTATTTTTTTAAAAAATATACACTATTAAAATCTATTTTTTCATACAGAAGTTATAATAGTTATAATAGAGAAATTTCTAGGACAGAATCATGAAGATCAGACTTGTAGCTAAGCAAGCCCTTGCTGATTTTATCTATCTAGCTCTAGAACATTTATTAACATAGAATCCCACAATATCAGATTGAAATAATATTGTCTGAAATCTGTGGTAATGAAAAATAACCACAGATTTCAAAGGAAATTGATTGGACTTCTATAAGAGCAAATTAAAGGGGATCACCATAATCTGATTCTGGAAATGTGGGGAAAATTCTTCTTAGTTTATTGGCTGAATTGGAGCCAATTACAGATATCATACATCTCATAGATTAAGATTCAATGGAGGTGCAGCATCATGACAATGCTACAAATTAATTTTGTAGACTTAATGATGAGATGGACATTGCATTTTTCCTGAGATTTGTGTTAACTCAACCAAGAATAATAAGTAGACAAAACAAATAGACAAAATATATTATTTCTTGCTCCATTTAAGGTTTTCTCCCACTCTTAGTATATTTCAAGTGTCTTGCAATTTCTGGCATTTGTAGAAACAATAGATAGGTTTGTCAAAGTACCATAATAATGTCATTCAAAAATGCAAAACCCAAACTCTAGATGCATCAAAATCTACAAGAACTTGATTTCTTCAGAGTAACATCAACTTGGCAAATTAATACAATCCTTTCCTGCCATGAAAGTAGCTTTTCTGGCCTAAGGACATTTGATGAGATAGTGAAGTCCTACCCTTAATAGAATCTCCATTAAAAATTGCAGAACAATAAGAATAACAATGATTGTAATGCAAGGTCTTCAATTTGGCATATGCCACTGCCTGTCTTATTATATATAGTTTGACTTTTGAACATCTGTTGTTCCATAGCTATGAAGGAAAAATAGCCTTTGACAAACTCTACCAAGGCAAAACAGAATTCATTTTTTTTCAAATAATATAATAATGTTCTGAATAAGGAGATCAACAGCATTTTAATATTTCTCAGTGATAATAATTTGTTACAATGCCTTGGGCAGAAGAGAAAAGTTATAAAATGTAATATAAATGTTAGACTGAATATATAGAATGCCAAAATTCTTTTGAAGAAGTATATATGCCTTAAAACAATCCCTACAATTTATCCATGTGCAAGAACAAAACAGTAAATCTTTAGATTCAACAACAATAAAAATAAAAAAGTTCTATAAACTCATAAAATTTCAGGATTAAAAACTTGTGAAAGGTTGTCAATGGTTCTATGCCATTTGTCTGTCTTTGGGACTAGGCATCACATAAATCAATCACATAATCACAGTAGGTTGTAGTGTTTAGCTAGTCTTAATCTCTCAAAACTAAACAGTGACTTGATTAGAATTTGGACGGGAAGCTATCCAGTAATCTCAGAGCCCTACAGCCCCACAGACTGTTGGTTTTTTTTTAAAGATCCTGAAAGATACAGTAGCATAATTCTGCACTGTGGCCAAGAAAACAACATATACTTCCAATTCGAGGATTCTGGAACAAGCAGATTTGGATCCTTTCCAGTCAAAATTGAGGCTGGTCATGGGAGAGAAGCAACACTGATTGTTCTGTTAGATGAGGGCAGTCAGACTCCCTTTCCATGGGCTGGATGTGTCACGCACTGGCCAAGCCCACTCTCAATTTAGCAGAAAGGGAAAAAGTCCTGATATGTCACGTGACACCCTTGTGTTAGATTATCTTTCTTGGGACCTGTCTGGAAAAAGGACATTTATTTTTATCCTCTTAGACCTTTTAATGACATTTGGTATCATTGACAGTGGTATTCTTTTGTCCATCTATGGTGGTTGGAAATTGAGTTCATCGTTTTTTAAAACCCTCAATCAGTAGGTCTAGCTAATGGCACTTGAGATAGTGGTAATTGACATGTCCTTGGTGCTCTCTTGCAGATATTACCCAAATGATGATGTTAGAGATGTTAGAGGTGTCAGAGAGCATCTAAGACCCATCATTTCAACCCTGAGCTATAAATATTCCCCTTTATTGATGGTGGTAATTGAGCCCTTGGTAGGTTCACAGTAGAAACATATCAACATTTGATTATTTACAGTAGGACTTTTAAGTTTGTAAGAATGAAGAAGAAATTGAAAGACAAAGAACAATTCAATAACTCTTATTATACATTGTAATAAGATTCTTTTTTCCAAAATGTGTGAGAGAAAATTGCCTAAAATGAAAAATAGTAACTATCTCTAATGTTGGATGAGTCAGATAATATATGAGTCACAAAATATCTTGATTAAGGGACCAGGAACATTTAGTATTTTCTGAGAATACCAAAAGAAGCTTGTGATATTCAGCCACAAATCATTCCCACAGAACAAGCTGCAATTTCATGAACACTGGATGGACTGCTTTATTTTTCAAGCAAACAAACAAAAAAAGTCAACTGAATGTAAGTCAAGTCCAGATAATCCTGGGAAATTGATATGGAGTGTTGTAAGCACTAGTTGGCAACTTGTGGTTTTCCAATTGTTCTGAAATCAAACCCAACAGGGCTGGTGATCGAAGATAATCCTGTCATTCAATGACATGTGGAGGTTGCCCACTGTTGTGCATTGTGGAGAAACCTATTTATATTAGATCTCAAAGATGATTGCTCTCATACTGTATCTTCACAATTGAAGTCAATTTATCAGTTGTGTGTGTGAAAGAATAACCTCAATATTACTGGGACAGAAATGTTATATATATTGAGAGAAATCTTGTGAAGGCTACAAGGCAGGCACCTGATTTTTGCAACATACTATGCAGTGACCAAATTTTTACTTCCCAACTGATTCAGTTTGGCACCTTTATATTATTTTATAGTTAAGGTTATGTCAGAAATATCCTTGATGGCATACTCAGATATCCAAATGCATTCCAAAATAAATATTTTGAAGGAGAAATGCATTTAAGAATGCATATTCCAGAAGTGTGTGTGTGTGTGTGTGTATGTATACTGACACACACACACACACATGTATGTATGTATATGTGTATGTGTGTATGTATAAACACACATACACATATACATACATACATGTGTGTGTATCAGTTTGAAAAAATCCAGTTGTTTTTCTATATTTTTAAATTTAAAAAGTAACAAAAGTGATATTAAAAAGGAACTTGTACCAGAAAAGGAAATGCAGTATGTATTATTGTGCTTTAACATCACTAAAGAAGATACAACATCTGTTCTGGGATTCAATGAGAAATGGCTTCAATACCGTTAAATATTGACAAAGCAATAGTTTTACTGTTCTAAAGAGTAACCAAAGAAATATAATAAGGCAACAAGGAATAAAGCTTCCCCCACTCTTTTTTCACATTTAAAGAATGAAAAAAAAAAAGGATGGGAAAAAATCTGTAATCTTTATTGGTTATAGCAATTATTAGTAGTAATATGTAAACTTATCCAACTGCATCCTTTTCATCTACCCAGGTTCTGTTGATGAATAAATAATGAATATCTGCAGAATATCTAAACTGTAGACTGAACTGCTGGACACAGCACAAAGGTTTCCTTTTAGAATGCATTTCATATGTGAGGTTGTTAAGGCATGGTGAGAGCAGTGACCTTTGTAGACTGAGAACTGAGAAGTTGACTAGTAAATTACAGAATACTCTCCAATACTAGTACTCTCCAAAAGACCTTGTTGAATTTTTTTCCCCCTAGTCTCCTGAGAATCCAGGGATTAAAAAAAAAAATACTTGGAACCTAAGCAATCTATACTAAGAAGTCAAGCTGATGTTCAAAATCAAACATCTCACCAAAGAAGCTAATTGTTCTGACAGTAGCAATGTGAAGCTTGGTCTTCTTTGTCACCAAAAGTCTCAGGAACCATTCTGTCTCAACTGTTGCATTGTGTAGCTTGTGCAGGCTCTACCAGGTTCCCCTCCTGTAAGTTTCTCTTTGTTACCTTATGCTATCTCCCTCAGCCTTCCACTCCAACCCCAACCTGCAATAGCACATTCTAGGTACAGTTATTCTGGGGGACTTACTTCCAAATATTTATTACAATGTAATAAATAAGAATCAATAAAAATCAATTATAAGCCTGGGAGGAAGCAGCAATATATATAGCAATATAGCTAATATATTGAAACACAATGTTACAAGAACCTAAAAGATAAACAGTGAACTAGTTTTTGCTTGTTTGTTTTTTGGGGAACATCCATTTCTATGAATATATGGTGGCACTGAGACTCATGCTGAGAGATGGGATGAAACTTGACTACAAATGCAGAACTTTGCAGCAGCTTCCTGAAGCTGCTTATACCTTAGGGTTGGCAAATTTAGGAACTCAAACTACTAAAGCAATTTAAAATAAGAAAAATGGCTTCTGGTTTAGGATAACTCTTTTCTTTCCTGTAAGAATAATGCTTTTTTAGCAGCATAGCTAAAGAAAACATATACAGTGACTGAAGGTTTCTACTGAATTTTGTATTTTGTTGTAAACACGTTCTTCCAAATGGAATTCCTAGTTTTATATATTTTACAAAAGTACTTTTTTTCTGGAAAGTTTCATAAATAACTTTAGAAAAGAATTCAGTGAAGCAACTTTATAAAGCTAAAGACAAGTGAGCTGTGCAACGTGTGGTCTGTGACAGCGAATTTGCCTGGGTAGCATATGTGCTAACAATTTGTAACAGCTATCACAAGAATTGGAAAGCATCAAGATTCTTCAGGAAGACTGAGTTGAAGGAAGATTTCACCTAAACAAATCAGAACAAGCTTAGCAGATTTTGATAAACCTATTTCTATAAATTTTCTTTATTTTAGATATGTTGAATTGTCTAAATGAAATATAAAACCTACTTATTTTATTACTAGGTACAGTTATAGAAATAACAGAAAATGATGGATAGTTGGAAAATAAGAATAATCAGATATTTTATTTCAGCGATTTATGAATATTCATATTTTAAAAAATCTATAAAACCTACTTTTTTTGTCTTGATTGACTGGCAACCAAAACCCTAGCCACAAAAGAAAACCCCAGCCACAGAATTATCAGAGAAGCCATAGAGATTGAAAAAAGACCTGAAAGCATGAATAGAAGAGATGATTCCAGCAGACTGTCAATCATTTGGAAGCCTGCACTCTCAAATAGAAAGATCTCCACACCACAAAACAGACAAACACCTGAGCACAGACAGACTCCCTCTGATGCCTCCAACTCAAACACCCCCCCACCAGGCACCCAGGTGAAACCTGGCTTCCTAATGGATAGCAGCCGTCCTTTCACACGAAGCCAAGCTGCACTGAAAGCCTCCAACACAGGAACAGAGTGTTGCCAGCCAATCAAAGCCACAAAACAGACAGAAGAAACCAGAAACACCAATCAAACAAACTCCAAGACCAATAAACACAGACCAAGACTCCCAACCAATCAGGATGAAGAAAAAATCATTCTGGCACAGCAGTAGGCTAGCCGCAAATTTAACACTGAGACAGCTGTGAAAGTCTGACTCACAGACGAACACAATACAGAAGCCTGATGATGGCAGATGGGATTCTGCTAAAACGTTGCTACAACTTTTAAAGCACAACTTTGATGACGTGGGAAAATATTTCACTGGCAATACTTGTATTAATCTGTATTTCTGTTATGTTTGGATTATAAATTACTATCTATTTAAAAGTGAACAATATGCCCCTTTCAAAAGAGACAATTAATACTGCACCATTAATAAAGAAAAAGAAGAGGTTACTGAGGCAAGCTAAACTTAAGATCTGGCAATTGGTTTCGTAAATCAATTGTGACAATTAATTAGACAATTTGAATGGATTTCTATTCAATCCACCACAATTTTCGAGAAATTCATTGATTTAGTGTAAATCAGCTATACAAAGAAGACTGAATGATGATAAATCATGTGCCTGCTGTAATTTAGTTGTTGACAAGGATACTTTTGCAATCTCTTTAAAGCCCATGTCACACCGAACCAACGGATGCAAAGAGGATGTAAAACGGACAAAAAACCTTGTCATCCGTTTGAAAATGCGAGTACTCACTGCCTCCGTTTTGCTTCCTCTCCATCCATCCAGCATCCGTTTATGGACGTTTCATCCGCTCAGAAGGTTTTGGGCTGCCTAAAACTTTGCGCGGAAAATGTATCCAGTTCGTCCGTTATGCATCCGTTACGCATCCGCTATATCTGCTAAGCATCCGCTGCGCATCCACGCAACTCCATCCGCCCGACGCAGGGAAGAAGCGGAACGGACGCGGAATGGATGCAGAACGGATGCCTAGAGGATGCAGCACGGAAACAAAGCATTTAAGATGGAAAAAACGTTCGCGGAGGGGACCTATCTCGAATATTAAGGATGTCTGCAGGATGCCTAGAGATCCCTAGAGGATGCCTAGAGGATGCAAAGGGACACCTTTCCTGCCTATAAAAGGGGAGCAACTCTGTTGCATCTCACTTCAGAACATCAGCCCAGTGGTGCGGACCTCTGCAGCCTTTCATGGATCTTCCTCTTCCACAGCATCCAGTCATGTCCACCGTGGATTGCAACAAAGTCTTTCGGCAGCCACCATCGTTCTGCAACAGTGCGAAGCCATCTGCAGGCTCTGTGAACTCTACTGCGAGAAGAACAGGAGCCACCCAAAAAGAGTTCGGATCCGAAGATGGTTCGCCAGAAGAGCAGAGGATGGACTGTACAACAAGCTGATGGTGGAGCTCAGGAGTGAAGACACCGGGCGTTCCAGAACTTCATGAGGATGCCTCCAGCCATGTTTGATGAAGTTGTGCAGGCGGCTGACACCCAGGTTGACCAAGGCAAACACCAGCTTCCGGCCCAGCCTGGAATCTGGGCTCAAGGTGGCACTCACTCTGCGCCACCCTGGCCTCAGGGACCTCCTACAGGAGCATGCAGTACGCGCTGGAGGGTGCCATCCAACACCATCAGCATTGTGGTCAGAGAAGTGGTTCAGGCCATCATCGAAGAATACAAGGAGGAGCTCCTCCAGTACCCTCCACTGAAGAAGGCTGGAGAAAGTTGCAGAGCAGTGGTATCAGAAGTGGAACTTACCACACACCGTTGGAGCGCATAGATGGGAAGCACGCTGGCCTGAATGGAGAACGCCTTTGGCATCCTGGCCAACAGGTTCCAGGTACTTCTCACACCATGCAGCATCGCTCACAGACCGTGAGGAGGATCGTGGAAGCTTGCTGTATCCTGCACAATCTCATGTGCACCCGCTACCCAGTCTTGCAGAACAGGCTCGGGGACTCCAACAAGGCAATGGGACATGGAGCCTGGGGAAATGGAGCAAGGGCAAAACCTGATAGACACTGAGGATGTGCAAGGTCCTCACAGAGCCTCACTGAGGGAAGCAGCACAACCTCCTGAACACAGCTGTGCAACTCCCAGCTGGGCAGTGGAGTGGCAAGACAGGATGATAGATGTAATGGATGCTTCCTTCAGCCTGTCTCAATCACAACGGATGAGATTGTGCCATGTATGTGTGGGTGGGCCTACAATGAACAGGTATTTAATAAAGAGTTGTGTTTATGTTGAAATGTGTGATGAATGATTACATTGTGATTGATAATAAAGGCCTAGGTGTTGGCACCTGGGAGGGTGACCTACAGTCCCACTATGCTTGCACTGGAGGTTTATCTATCCCACAGCTATTACCCATTCCAAAGGTATCCTGCTCATTCCACAGGTATCCCTGCCCACCCACTGCTATCTTAACCCATCCCACAAGCATGCAAAGGCTTAAACCATTTCAAAAGTTTCACCAAGACTTTATTAAAAAAAAAGAAATGAAGCAAGTGTTGTGAATCAAAGATAGACTCATTAACAAACAAAGCTATAAAAGAAAAATGACCCAAGTCAAGTGTCCAAATAAAGTCCACAGGTAGCCAGCCAGCCAGTCTCTGCACTCCTCTTTCTCACTCGAGGTTTGCTCAGTCTCAGGGTGAAGGGTCCAGGCTGTATGGGTGGCTGGTGCTGGAGTGCTTGTCTGAAGTGCCATTGGTGCAGCATCAGCAGAGTAAGCACCAGCAGAAGCACCACCGCCAGAAGCAGCATCATCAGCTCCTCCAGAGGCAGAAGCAGCAGAAGCTCCAGCCCCAGAAGACGAGCCGTGCTACAGAAGCCCCAGCAGAAGCAGAGTGAGGGCCAGGGGTGGATGGTGGCCCTGTCCCTCTTGCCAGGGCTGGCAGCAGATGGCTGAGCGCTTTCTGTTCTTCCCCATGGTTGTGGGGTTGCTGGCTGGCAGGGAGGCTGGCAGACCAAGGCTGGCAGGCAGGCTGGCACAAGGTGGCAGAAGGCAGCACCAAGGCTGGCAGGCAGCAGGCACCAAGGCTGGCAGGAAGGCGTGGCAGGCAGGCACCAAGGCTGGCAGGAGGCTGCAAGCAAGGCTTGCAGCAAGGCTTGCAGGCAGGACAGGCAAGGCAGTCAATGTGTCCGGCAGCAGGTCTTTTCCTCTGAATGGTGACCTGCTTCCGAGCTGCTTCCCTTTATATTCCGCGGGCTTATGCAATGCATCCTCCCCGCATGTGCAATTAACGCTCGGCATCTGTTAGGCTTCTGCTGTGCATCACTAGACTTCCGCTGTGCATCCGCTTCATCTGCTGGCTGTGCTTCATCCCTTCATCTGCTGTGATCCGCTGTGCACTCGCTTCATCCATTCGGGTCCGCTCTGCATCCGCCTTCATCCATTCTGCGTCCACTTTGCTGAGGTCCCCCGGAAGCCTTGCGGATGTGCCATCCACTCTCATCTGCTTCCATCCGCTGGGCTCCGTTCTGCATCCGCTTTCCATCCGCTCTGCGTCCTCCCCCGTCCGTTCCTTTCCTGTTATCCACTCTGGTTATGCAAATTTTCACCCTTTGAGAGCAGATACAATGGATGGAATGGAACATTTTTCTCATCCACTGTGTCCTTTTTACAAATGTTTTGCATCCGTTGGGCAGTGTGACAGGGCCTTTAGATTCTTTTGAAGTCCAGGCAGTCTCCTCCTTCCAAATCCTGCCCTTATTCTTTTCCTTTCCCTTCCTCCTGATAGAAAAAAAGGATTTTTTTTAGTATCCATAAATCTTTATTGTCCCTTTGGCATTTAATTATATTTTCAGCTTAATTGCCTATTAGTGCCAAAGCATATTTTTCCGATTTCTTATTCAGCTCTTTTCATTGTCAATATGAGGAAGGAGAGTGAAGAAAAAAAAAACTTTCCCATTTTACTTTCTTTTGCTGCTTCCAACTCTTCTTTGGGAATGATATTATGTTTTATAAACTTTAAATTCCAGGGTACCTTAGTTGTTGCTTTTTATCCCGGTCAGCCAAAACTTTCACTTCTTATCTTCCTCCTGCACTTTCCTTTCCAGTTGAGTGCTTCTTTGATATGGCCATTTCTGACCACTGCTCCTACCGCCTTCAGGAAAGGGAATTTGACACAGCTGAGGAGGAGAGATGCAGCTCTCCTCAACCCTGCTGGTGATCTCTCCCCTCTTCACCACCTCTACGGGGTGGCTTAACCCCGAAGCCAACTGGTTTGGGGTGCTCCAGCAGTAAGCACAGGCAGAAATTGCGCATGATTGCAATTTCCTGCCTGCCGCCGAAGCCCTGCAAACCGGAAGTTTGACAGTTTCTGTTTCCTAGTACTTGATAAGCCATTACCTAATTAATATTGTTGTTCTAAACTTATTTAATTTCTATGTAGGTAACTTCTTTAATGCAATCATTATTAATATTACATAGCATAAACTAATTAAATTCATTACTGTGAATTTAAGTCTACAGTCTTATATTCTATAATGGGGATGAGAGCTCTCTAGATACTATTGCATTATAATTTTAATCAGTGCTAGTTAGTATGGTATGATACTGTAATATACTGAGGGACACTCATGGTTAACTGAAGTTATTAGGCTGTGTTATATCCACATATCTGGGAATGAAGTTCCTTTAACCAGAAGGAAGGTAGGAAAGAAGGAAGGAATAAAATAATAAAATATAGCAATAGCACTTCAACTTTACAGCCCTCTCTAAGCAGTTTACAGAGTCAGCATATTATTTGGATCCTCATTTTACTCACTTCAGAAGGGTGGAAGGCTGAGTCAACCTTGAGCCTGGTGAGATTTGATCTGCACTATAACTACTGTGCCACCGAGGCTCTTATATACTG
>BHFT01015928.1:0-29995 GCA_004320025.1 Laticauda laticaudata | reverse complement strand
TCTATCTATCTATCTATCTATCTATCTATCTATCTATCTATCTATCTATCTATCTATCTATCATCTACCTATCTATCCATCTCTCATGCTGCTAATAAAGTCGATAGTTTTCAAATATATAACATGCCTACCCATTATTTCATTATAAGTCCATTCAACTCATAATTAGCAACCACATTGATATTCTGCTTGTTCACTTGCTTCATCTTCATCAGATCAGTACAGTAAACTCCATAGTATAGCTAATTCTTGATTATTATTCCTCCCTTGCATTTGTCTCACTGATTCCTTGCCAATGATTAAGTTCTAGTCCAGACTTGACATTCTATTATGGAGTAGCTGAGGTGACATATGCTAATCTTTGGGGGCACATGCCATTTTATAATTGCTGATTTTATTCTGAGTTTTATCAATAAGGAACTCCACTCCTTCATAGGAAGACGGCTGGAGTTATGTATCATTGGATCATTCAGGTTCTACATCCATATGAAGAGCCAAAAGGTGATTGAAACATGCAGCAGTGGATGACTAGCTCTCCAGATTAGCAGGTTCTCATCATCTAATAAAGAATGACTGTTCTTCATAATCTTTCTCCAGATTCCACTAAGAGATTTGATAACAGGATAATTAAACTCTAAAGCCCCAAAGAGCAGGAACATTGTGAATGTTACCTGCCGATGTTATCAAAACATCAAAAAGATTTCAATAGAATCAAATTCTGCTTCAGGTGACTACATGTGTATATGCAAGATCATGCTAATGCCTTCTGAGTTTTTTTTAAAGAACTTTCAGGAGTGGTCTACACCCTTGGATATATTCTACAGCCCTACAACTGTCCAAATGCTAACCAGGTTATTAGCGAAGATCTAAGACATCAGCCATAGTCAACTAGGAGCTGCCATTGGCTGTGACACCAAACAATACAAACCAAGATAATGGTTTGAGTTGTCCCAACTCTCTATTTTCAGAATTAGTAAATTGCATTGGCCACGTACATGATGGTTACATGTTGGACCATTATAATAAATAGTAGCACATGAAAAACCCAGGGCTATAAATACAATTTTTACCAGTTAGAACAACCAAATGATTTAAGCCAACTCCAGATGTTCTCACCTATTTCCTTTAATTCACTTTCCCACTGAATTCAGATTTCATAGAAATCTAGAATATCTAGAATTTTTTCTCTAATATCATTTAGCCATAATCAAACTATACAGGGAGAAATGGTACTTTCAGAGGCAAAGTTCTTATGGGATGGACTACTACTTTTACACAATATCTTCTTCCATAAGACAGAATCAGTGTCTTCAGCCCATTGGCCAGACTGAAAGAATCTGGGTGAATCCTATTGCAACCGATGAAGTTTGTAGACCAATGGCCTCAATTGCTCTTGCTAGAGATAGTTTTGAGATCAATTCCTAGACATTGCCACACCTGTGGGTGGACCTCACCTATAATTCCTTCTGGGAGACAGGTGTCTATATAATCACTGTTGCCTTTTGTGGCAAAGCCAACATCATTGATCCATGTCCTTGTTCAGTTCAAAATATGACTCCTTTTAAAATTAATTGCCAAGAAGGAACTTATATATAATCTTTGTGAGAGGTTTATATTTATTATGTTAGGAGATATTGTTTAGCTTATGGGATGCATAAGAGATGCATTCATATTTTGGGTTATCATGCCCTTCCCAGACCAAGATATGCTGTATGTTGTAAAGTTGTGGAGAAGAATGTAAAATAGGGGATTTTGCCAGTAGGGAAAAAAATAAAGAAAAAGAAAACATCTGGTAGACAGACATGTATTCATCAATAGGACTAACTCCCTCTTTGCCTCAAGAATAGTGTTGAATGTTATTGCCCTAACCAATATGATGTCAACAGCAGGTCAAATGAAAAATGGATTAGGATCCCTGTTGAATCAATCTCAGAGAAAATGTCAGGGATATTAAACAAAATTTATATTTTGTATAAATGGATATACTCATCCATTTAGATCAGTGGTCCCAACCTTTTTTGTACCAGGGACCAGTTTCATACAGAAACACTTTTTCAAGGACCAGCAAAATCAATTCTTCCCCAATAGTAAAGGGTTTCTTTACTATTTTTTTTACTAAAAACATATTTTTAAATATATTTTAATCACGATTATTCATTCTT
Source organism: Laticauda laticaudata (assembly GCA_004320025.1). Classification (NCBI taxonomy): domain Eukaryota; kingdom Metazoa; phylum Chordata; class Lepidosauria; order Squamata; family Elapidae; genus Laticauda; species Laticauda laticaudata. The sequence goes on along the minus strand of BHFT01015928.1, from coordinate 27,833 downwards.
TGTGGCCTGGTACAAAATGATCCATGGACCGGTACCAGTCTGGGGCCTGGTGGTTGGGGACCCCTGATTTAGATCATCTGTTTAGTACTGGTAAAATATATAGGAATTAGATGTGTATGTGTCTCTCTGTGTGTGTCTGTATGTGTGTATGTGTCTCTGTGTGTGTTTATATGTGTGTGTGTCTGTGTCTGTGTGCATGTGTACAAATAATAAAAGGCAGTAAATGATGAAGCAAAACACAACACAGAAGAAAATTATTTTTGTAACAGTATTTTTTAAATTTTAATTTTTAGCAATAATTGTAGGTATACATAGATATACAAACAGATTCACCTTTCTAAAAAGACAAACAGCCAAAAGGTGGGGGGGCACTAAGGAGGGACCTGGAAAAAGAAGAACCACTTGGACTGGAAAGGGAAGGGAAGAAAATAGAAAAAGGAAGAAAACTCTATTGTGGTAAAATGAGGGAGAAAGATAATTGCAAAGGAAGGAAGGAAGGAAGGAAGGAAGGAAGGAAGGAAGGAAGGAAGGAAGGAAGGAAGGAAGGAAAAGCCATTGTTAAAAAAAACAGTAAAATTCACTAGGCAAACAACCACAACGTTGAGAATTTGTCATAATTTCTCCTCATACAGTACCATTGTAACTTGGAATGGTTACTGAATGAGTGGTCAAAATCTGAGGACTACCTGTATGTGACAACCTGAGTAATCCTACAATACTGTGAAAAAATTATTCTCTTCCATAGGTACCAATGATATATTTATTTCTGTGTGGCCAATGTTTCCAAATATGGTGCTCTGAAGCTTTGAGAGAACAACAATGGATTCCATGAATTGTTGCCAATTGGCTTGATGGAATCTGTATTGATAGATTCAGGTCAGTCAGGGGTGTCAAGCTTGATTTCATTAAGGGGCACATCAGGATTGTGTTTGACCTTGGGGGGCTGGGGTTGGTGTGGACAGAGTGGGCATGGTCAGCATGACCACCAGTGTCAGGGGCAGCTGTGGTGGCCTGAGCCCTCTGCCAGTGAAAGGAGGCTCTTGACCTCTGTTTTCGGCTGTGATGGCCTCCTGCAGCCCTCTGCCAGTGAAAATGGAGCTCAGGGGGGCTATGTGTGACCCTCACAAGCTCCATTTTCACAGAGGCATTGCAGGCCAGTCCTTCACTATTTCCAGGGTGGTCCCTCTGGCCAGATCTAAGCACCCTGCAGGCTGGATCCAGCCCTGGCCTTGAGTATGACACTCCTGAAGTAAGTGGATTACATCTACTTGTTTGTTTGTTTGTTTGTTTGTTTGTTTATTTATTTATTTGTCAGTCTAAGGTTAAAGTTTTTGGGGTTTGGGGAAGAAACCACAGAGGCAGGAAGAATATTCCAGACATTGACCACTCTGTTGCTGAAGTCATATTTCCTGCAATCAAGTTTGGTGCGGTTTACCTTGCGAGTTTGTATCTATTGTGTGTGCTCTTGTATTGTTATGATTGAAGCTGAAGTATTCATTGACAGGTAGGACATTGCAATGTATGATTTTATATAAAATACTTAGATCAGACCAAAAGGCGGCCCAGTTCTAGATTTTCTAAGTCTAGAATTTCAAATCTGGTGGCATAAAGTACTCTTGCAATGAGTAGAGCAGTGGAGAACTCTTCTTGTGAAATATTTCTGGACTTTCTCAACTGTGTTAATATGAGATATGTAATGTGGATTCCATACTGATGAGCTGTATTCGAGTATGTATACGCAAATGTTTGTATGCTCTAGTTAGTAGTGTGATATTACACCAGAGAAAAAAGCACATAGGATTCAGGTTAACAACTTTAAATGCTTTTTGCCCTATATATAACATGGGACTCTAACACTTATGATCTGTAGAGATGAGTACTCCAAGATCCTTGAGACAGAGTTTGGATCACACAAGGTCTTGACTATTCAGCTTGTATTTTTAATTTTTCTGATTTTTTTTGCCAGGATATGTAAGACAGAGCAGTTAATTTGTTGAGATTTGGGAAGTTCACATTGTTTGACCATCTGATACATAGTCAAGGTCTTTTTGAAGGGTAGCAGTATTGTCTGTGGTATTGAACAGCTTTACATCATCAGCGAAGACAATGCAGTTGCTCGTAATATGATCACAGAGGTCATTTATGTAGAGTATGAAGAGAGTTGGTTCTAGAACACTGCCTTGGGGGACATCACTATTGACAGGTACAGAATTTGATAAGACGCTTCCAATTTTGACCATTTGTTTTCTATTTGACAGGAATGCTTCTGTCCAGTTATGCAGGTGTCCAGAGATACCATAAAATTTTAGTTTTAGGTGTAGTTGGTCATGTACAACTGAATCAAAGTCTTTACAGAAGTCTATGTAGATTGCTCTTTTTTTTTTGTTCTAAAAAAACTTATTTTACGTTCTTAATGGCATGTTACATATGCTATGTAGGGGAACAAGACTTGGCCACACTAGTGCTACTCTGTCATTCCATCCACATCACTCCTTGTTAGTTTGAGTGGGAAGTAAAGGAAAGAGTATGTAACATTTCATGGACATAGCCCACAATAAATACTCTGGTGTCCTCCAGCCTCCAGTTCTCATCAACTGCAACCAGATTGCTAATGGCAAAGACTAATGGGACTGGTAGCACAACCATTTGAAATTATCAGGTTGCCTTCTTCTGGCACATGCATGCCTTTGCCACACATGAATTTTGGTCTATAGAAGGTAATTCTCATCATGCACAAATGATGCTTTCATGGGAGATGGGACAAAAGAAGTCTGACATTTAAAGGGAGGTTTTTAAGATTGCGGAAGTCATAAGTATTTATGTTAGTGATACAAAGACACAGGGTGTCATAATCATGAATTGTTTCTTAGCATAATGTAGTCAGTAGCATTTCTTCATTTCTTTGGTCTTTTCTTGTATACAATGTTAGCAAAAAATGTGCATGCAACACTTAATTAGGAAGATAATCTCTTATTTTAATAAAGTATCTTATAGATAACTTCAAATTTTGCTCAGTTTTTGTTTGAATAAATATGACAAAATTAAAAAGCATACAGAAACTTTCTTCACCAGTCTTGAATTGCCCTTCAGCTTTTGTCGGTTATTTACACTTTCACTATGGTTAAGTCAAAGAAAATGAATGACCGTAATGCAAACTTTTGGTTCTGATATCTTACATCTTACATTACAAAGCAGTAGAAATAAAAGGACTTTCAAGTTTTTTCCTGAACATTCCTTAAGCTTCCTTTCATTTTACCCATGAAAATCAAAGAAATTCTGTATATCATCAAGAATCCATGCTAAAAGACGATTTTGCTATATATCCATGTAAAAGCATTAGTTCTGGAAAATAGGATTCTAAGACTAAAAGATTAAGGAAGAAACTGAATCCTTGAATAGAACACTTTAATTGTTCCACTGGATTAGCACAAGTATGATTAAGATATGGAAAGATCCCTTGTCATGACATGCTGTAATTTGATACTTCCAGGAACTGCCCAAAATTTACTGAAAATAAAAAGGAAATGTATAAACTGATAACACATTCCTCCTCAACCACTATCAAACTATAAGGGCACACCAATTCACATCAATGAAGACATAGATAGACCTCACTTATTGACCACCTCATTTAGTGACCATTCAAAATCAGGACAACAATGAAAAAAGTAACTTTACAACCAGTCCTCACACTTATAACTGTCTCAAAATCCCTGAGCATTTCATGTGATTGAGATTTAGTCTGTTCACTAGTGGCATGTATTTTATGACCATAGTGATATGGTTGTCATTTGTGTGCTTCACAACTGGCTTGCAACAAAAAGAGTCAATGGAGAAGGGACCAGTAAAATCTCAAGTGATTATCATATGACATCTCACTTAATGACCTGTAGCAATTGGTTTAACAACTACAGGCAGAAGTGAATTTGTAAGCCCATTATGGTCATGTGATGTTTTGCTTAACAACCTAGAATTACCAGTCCCAAATTTTGCATTTGTAAATATTTTCTTGGAGATGTCTGATTATTGTCAGACAGTAATCTCGCTTTGAATCTCACTTTGGTACAGTTGAGACTCTGAAGTTCTTTCCTGCAAGCAAAATTTAAATTATCATTTCTTGATATGGATAATACAGTTTATTTATTTCTATTAATTTGTTTATAAAAGATACATGAAGGAGATAGAGATCACTGCAATCTCCAATCTGGTATTCATTATTGTAATATGCTAGTTGTCAGATTTACTGACATCTTCAGTTTTCTTTAACAAATTAGGGTTTGGAGTGGGAAGAGATTAAAAATATGTAAACAAATAATTTTGACTTCAGAGAAGACTTTATTAAAGTAATTATTTCCTTGATTGGTTACCTTAACTAATGGATTAATGATGCTGTAAATATTAGATGCTCTCCTTCTAATATATATTTTCCAGATAGAGAGTTTTTGTTCTTCCAGCTCCCTCCCAAAAAATATGAATCTGAATGTGCATAATGTGAACTACAATTAGAACCATTAATACTTGTCAACAAAGTTGACAAAAATTCCCTGAAAATCAGAAGCAATCCACTTTGGGTATAGTAAAAAGATTAATTTCCCTAGTCAAAATCACAGGATGAGTAATTATTATTCATATTTCTAGTTGCACAGTGACAGTTGGCAACTCCAATTATTTTGGCAAATATTAATCTGACAAGAGAAGAGTGTTTGCCTGAATAATCTAAAACATTAAATTTTGGTTCTCAGTACCTAGAAGTATTAAGTTATATTTTTAATAAAAAGATTGATTAAACAAATATTATTGATGTTCTGTGTTTTAGTTCAGGCTTTATTGCAGCTGGCTGAAGTAAAGGAGACTTTTAAAAGGTCACAGCATCTTTGAGAACAGACTGCAATTATGGGCCAGCAGGCAAGGCATAGATGAAGATCAATAAACTATCAATCAAGCAATGACTCAAAGGATAAGCAAGATATGAAGTCCCAAGCATGGCAAAATGTGTCAACCCTGAAGTGAACCTGGCTGAGGCCCCTTTATGGCTACAGGATTGCAACTGGATGGAAGGGGGGTGGGTGGAAATAGCTGGGGGTTTGTAACCATAACAGTTTTCTTGTGGGAACCAAGGATGTTTCAACAGGTGGCTGGAAGGAGGAGTAGAGTAACCAAGCAACCAGCCAGCACCTCAGTTGAACAATGTGATGGATGATTTGTGGAAAAGGGGAAACTTTCACTTTTAACTGGGTGAAAACAGAGGGAATTTTCAGAGTCAGTTTTCACCACTTGTGACAATATGATGTATCCAATAAATTGTTCTTTGAGGAATCTACCTGTCTTGGAGTTCTGCTTTCTATGAGTGCATTACTTAGAATGCTGACAACATGCTTTTCATAGACACCTGCTACATTTTAGAGAAGTTGATATTGGTACTGTGGAGTACAATAAAATGCCATCCTGAGCCTCTACCGAATGCGCAACTCAGACTCATCAAATAGTAGTTGCAAAGTACACTGTTGTCACTTACATGACTTTTGGATAGACTCCACAGTCAGCAGAGTTCAGCTCTCTGATGCTGGATCTTCATTTAACACCCCCCCCCCCCCCCCNCCCCCCCCCCCCCCCCGCTGGAACTCAGTGTCTGAATAATGTCTCCATAATTCACTGAACTATTAGAAGAAGGAGCAGGTATGATTCTCTTGTAATAGCCAGTCTTAATAAGTGATACTTTCTTGTGGATTTGATTTTATAGTATGGTCAACATACTGAGGTTTTCTTCTGAATGGAAATCAAAGCCTGTTTTACATGAATTGGCAACAAGATATATACAGACACTTCTGCCAACGCATCCTGGGATAATCTACTGGTGGTCCCACACATCTACAAAGAGAGGTTGAAGTGGGGTTCATAGATGCTATTTTTTGGGGGGTATGCTGATTTTGGGCATCTTGCCTCCCTCAAATTCAGTCTTCCTCTACTTTGTTGACTGTATGCAAGATATTAAAAATGGAGGCACAGGTCTACTATTAAAGCCTAGAGTGCTGTACTGAAGGCTATTTCTGCTGCAGCCAGCTGCCTGCAATTTGGCAGATCGAACCCCACTAGGCTCAAGGTACTATCCTTCCGAGATGTGTAAAATGAGGAGCAAAATTGTTGGGGGCAATATGCTGACTCTGTAAACTGCTTAGAGAGGGCTGTAAAGCACTATAAAGCAGTAGATGAGTCTAAGAGCTATTGCTGATGCTATTAGTATTAAAATATTGTATTCTTAGACAGACTTTGAATAACTTTATTGTCACTTTAAATGTACACTTGGCATACATTAAAATGAAATTTCATTGTGGGTAGCTCTAAAAAGATCACCACCTGAAATAGACACTAAATAAACATGACTAAATAAACAAATAAATACAAAATTATGTATATACCCACATACAGGGGTGGGATTCTATTGGTTTGGTCTGGTTCTATAGAACCTGTTGTTATGATTCTGCACAGTTCGGAGAACCAGCAAATCACAACACTGACTGATCCCTCCCCTCCCCACCTGCCCCTCCCCATCCCGCCTAGTCACTCCTTATCTCGCATGCACACCATCCAACTTGCCTGTGTTGTGCCTTTGCTTAATTTTTGGTAAGTTGTTATTTTTCCTTTTTTTCCCCTGACAATCAGCTGTTCCAACTATAAGCTGTGCCGCATGGTTTAGATTAGCTAGAAAGCAGGAAATCATTGGTTTTCTTGCTTTCTAGCTAATCTAAATAGCTGTTGTACTGCTTCACCTTCACCTAGGAGGCTTCCCTGAGGCCCAGTCAGGGGTGGTATTCAAGGGGTTGGGGAGGGGAGAAATGGCCTGAGAGCAGAGCTGAACCTTCCTTAGGACTGAAGCTTCTGTTTTTCAGTGCAGACACGGGCAGCAGATTGCAGAAAGGTAGATCTGTGAGTGACTCTGTGATTCTGCAACAACTCAATCTGCCTGCCTGCTTTGCCTGATTTTGAGTAAAAGTTGCTGTTTTTTAAATAAAAAATTCAATATTTACATACATGGTGTCTTGTGAGTTAATTTTGTGAGTTTGTTTGCAAGCAAATTTTATGTGACAGACTCAGGCAGCAGATTGCAGAAGGATAGATCTAGGAATGACTCTGTGATTCTGCAAGCAGCTCAATCTGCCTGCCTGCTTTGCCTGATTTTGGGTGAAAATTGTTCTTTTTTTTATAAAAAATTCAATATTTACATAAATATTTACAATATTTACACACAAGCCATGCCCACCCAGTCACGTGACTACCAGGTCAAACCCAGTCAGCAAACCACACTCACCCAGTCACATGACCACCCAGCCACACCGACAAATTAGGCCAGGCCCACAGAACTGGTTGTTAAGCAATTTGAATCCTACCCCTGCCCACATATCCACATATATTATATCTCCTTCTCCCTAGCATATTCCCACAACTGTAGGCTCTATTTTTCAAATAATTGAATGCCACTTTGCATGGTCAGCTGCATCTCCAGGGAGCAGGCCTGTGGCTTGCATATTTTTGTTGATGGTGTCTTGCCATCTCTGTTTTGGGCACCCATGAGGTCGCTACCCATTGACTTCTAGTTGGTAGGCAGTCATGGCAATGGTGGAAGGTGCTGCTCTCAGGACGTGTCCATTCCAGCAGAGCCGGGCTTCTCTCATCTTCTCTATAATTGATCAAAATGTTGACAAATGTTGTTGTTTGTATGTGATCAATATCCAATGAAGCATTTGCATTTCCATGGCATGGAGATAGCTTTTGGTTTCTGTTGTTTGCTGTCCTGCATTCAGTGCCATATGGTGCCACAGGATGGATGGTTGTCTTATAAATCTTAGATTTAAGATGGGTTGGCATTCATCTGTCAGTCACATGTATTATATGACACAGAGAAACAACACAGTCTAGTTCATATGTATACTTATATATGTCAAGAAAAACAAATCTTGTGACTTTATCAGACGGATGGCATAGGGAACAAAGCTGTTACAGAATCTAGTAGTCCTGCTAGAAATACTTCGAAACCTCCTCCAAAGGGGAACAACAGAAACAGAAATAAAATGGGTGTGTGAGGTCTCTAACAATGCTTTGAGCTCTAACCACATATACTTATTATTTATGTAGCAGATACTTAATTATTTTGAACTGACGGTTATTAACCTCCAAGAATCTCCTCAACTGCAGCAGGGTGAATCTAATCACTCAATCAATTAATTAATTAATACCATATTAAACACCCAGATTTTGTCTCTGCCCTAATGATATTATCAAGCATGCATCAAAACAAAACCCAGAAGACTTATCACCCTTTCCTCTGCTGTGGATAGCCCCAGCTCCCTTGGGATATCCTCTTTCCTCCAAATCTCAGGTGGCATCAACAGAAAAAGGACTGCTGATGAAGCTTTGATGCAACTTTCATTTTCTGGTTCTTCTAAGGCTTTAGGTGGAAGAAACAAGAATCCACATTCTCAGAGGAGTTGCAACTTCTATGGAAGGAGGTAAACAAAGTAAACGAGATTATTTTAATTGACATTGCCAAAAAGAATTCAGTAGAAAAAGAAAAGCTGATTATTATGCATTGAGTCTGTGCTAAGAATACTTAGGCATAATCAGCATTAGCTCCAAAGCTTCAAAGTGGGGAATCTAGACTCCTAACCTTTGAGACTTTGCTTGTAAACATACTTTCCACACCTGAACAGCAATCTTCCTCAAGGAAAATTTACCTGAAAAGAAACTATGTAACAATAAATCAAATAAACAGCTCTTTTTAAAATCTTTAGTCAGGAGCTAAAAGTTTGTATAAATCATAGCACTTTGAACTTGGCAGACAGTGTTTATCCTGAGGTATAATGGAAATAATGTATGTCTGAGAGAAAAGTATAGAGTGGCTTGATCTCTAGGAGCAGACAGTTGTGATGCAGGTTATGTTCTCAGAGCCTCTTTGCAATTCTGTGTCTATTGAAGTTGTCCAGTTGTTTCCATAAAATGCTAAGATTACTTTAAAAGAAGGAGTACAATGAAAGCTAAATAATGACAGAGACCATTACCAAAATGTATCAGTTGTATGTGTATTTCCCTTTTGTGTTTTCCGTTCTTATCTTTTGTCACTTACCTAGAACAGATCTCACTTTCAGAGTTTTTTGTCAAAAAAATCACTCTAATCTAAAAGACGAATTTAATGGAGTATGGTAAAAGGTACTTTATTTTTTGCCATGACAAAAATAAGAAGTAAACAGCCTAATTCACTGTTAAACCATAACTGCTATTCAGGCAGACTTTGGAGAAAGACGTATATTGTTGATAGTCAACAAAATGCTGGTAGAATGGAACAAGATCTTGAATTCCAGCCTTAATACTTTTGTTCACACTCAGCCAATACAATTTAAAATATTTGATTGCCTCAGTAATGTCATATCCAGGAACTATACTGAAAAACAAAACCCAAGGCTAAATATATATGTGCTAAATAATAGGTTTTGTCACATGTTGTTTGTATTGCTGTTTAAAATTGCATAGGGCACATTGCAGAACAATCAATAGCAACTAAACAATAGGGGGAGAAAGAATTGGCAAAATATAATTTCATCAACAAAGGAGATTACATCGTATATCGGGTTTTGGCAGATTGTCAACTATTCCCTTAAGGAAGGGGTTGGGCTGGCAGTCTTGAAGAAGATAAGGTGGGTTGCCTTCAGAGATCCGTATAACCATTAACTATTATCCTGTCTCCAACCTCACTTCTCTGGGAAAGTAGCTGAAATTATAGTTGCAAAGGCAATTTGGTGGCACATTAATCCATTTTCAGTCAGAGCTGAGGCCTGGGAAAGGAATGGAGGTGGCACTGATAGTTCTACAGTATGATAATCTTGTCAGATCCTGGATGGAGTTAGAGAATTCCTTGTTGCCATGGAATCCTTCTGCACTGTCTGTCAGGGTTGGGGTTGGAGGCCCTCTTTTGTAATGGTAGGGAGAATGGTCCATTATTGCATCTTTCTGGAATGCTACAAAGTGTGACTAGTTGTTGATTTGACTCAGAGAAGAGAATATTCATTGCAGGAAAAAAATATTTGAATCCTGAAAAAGTAGGAAGCGTAAAGAACTTGAAAACATCTGCACTTTTTTTGTGTTAGTATAACTTAAACCACACTTGGATATTGGGCAGGCTCTCAAGATTTTGCTACAATACTCCAGTTGAATTAAAGGACATTCCAAGTCTCCTTGACTACCTTAAAGGGCTGGCATATTGCTTTTCATTTGCATGAAGAAGCTGGAGAAAGATATCCATGAGGTTTCATTCAATTTTAATACATTACCCGAGGAATAGCATGCTAAAGTAATGTTATTGTATTACTTGCCCACTATGCTATCTGGCCGCCAAACTAAGAATGACATGTAATGATTCATCGAAGCTGTCTACACACCTGTAGACAGAATCTTGTGAGACTAAACAGTCTACAATCTGTATCAACCATATTTTCGGAGAACTATTGGGAGGGTTGTCTTCACTGTCATCAGTGTAGTGCATAGGTTTGGGCAGACTCAACAAGACAATAGATGACAGAGGGACCTGGTGTGCTATGCTCTATGGGGTCGCAAAGACTAAAGGCCCTGTCACACTGCCCAACGGATGCAAAACGTTAGTAAAAAGGACAAAATGGACGGGCAAAATGTTCCATCCGTTGTTATCCGCTCTCAAAAGGGGCAAAAATTTGCATAACCGGAGCGGATAACATGGAAACGAATGGACGCGCGGGAGGACGCAGGGTAGATGCGAAGCCAGATGTGGAACGGAAGCCCACAGTGGATGGAAGCGGATGGGAGTGGATGGCAACATCCACTAGACTTCTGGGGGACCTCAGCAAAGCAGATGCGGAACGGATACAGGCGGATGCAGAGCGGATGCACAGCGGAACGCCTAGCGGATGCCACAGCGGAAGCAGAACGGATGCCGAGCGTTAATTGCGTATGCGGGGGGGATTTATGCGTAAGCCACGCGATATAAGGGAAGCAGCTCGCATGTGGCAGCATTCGGAGGAAAGACCTGCTTGCCGGATACATCGAGTCCTTGCCTTGCCATGCCTGCATGCCTGCCTGCAAGCCTTGCTTGCCAGCTCTTCCTGCAGCCGCTCCAAGCCTCCTGGCCAGCCTCCCTGCCAGCCTTGCTCTCTGTCTCCCTGCCAGCCTTGCTGCCAGCCTTGCTGCCAGCCTTGCTGCCAGCCTGCCTTCCAGCCTCCCTGGCCAGCCAGTCGCTCCTGCCAGCCTTGCTGCTGTCTGCCTGCCTGCCTTCCTGCCAGGCTTCGCCCAGGCTCTTCCTGCCAGGCTTTCCTGCCAGCCTTGGTGACCTGCCTGTCTCCCTGGCCTTGCTTGCCAGGCTTCTTGCAGGCTTCCTCCAGCCTTCCTGCCAGCCTTTCCTGCCAGCCAGCAACCCCATAACCATGGGAAGAAGCGAAAGCCTCAGCAACCTGCTGCCATCCCTGGCAGAGGGACAGGGCCACCCTCCCGCCCCCGTGTCCCTGGACTCTGCTTCTGCTGGGTTCTGCTGCTCGGGCTCGTTCTTCTGGTGCTGGAGCTTCTGCTGAAGTTGCTCCTGGCGGTGGTGCTTCTGCTGCGTACTCTGCTGAAGCTGCTCCTGGCGTGGTGCTTTCTGCTGCTGCGTACTCTGCTGAAGCTGCTGCTGGTCCTGCTCACTGCTCAGTGCTCCTGGACTTGCTCATCCTGCTCTGTGCTCCTGGTCTTGCTCGTCCTGCTCATGCTCCTGGTCCTGCTCATGCTGTTGCTGCTTGCACGTGATCCTGTCTTGTTGGCGCTGCTGGTGCTCACCTCTGCTGCTGCTGATCTGGTGCTGCTGGTGCTGTTGCTGCTGCTGGTGCTGTTGCTGCTTGCTGCTGCTGCTGATGATGATCCTGCTGCTGCTGCTGCTGCTGATGATGAAATGATGATTGATTATTATTATGATCCTGCTGGTGATGATGATGATGAATGATCCTGCTGGTGCTGCTGCTGCGTGTGTGTGGAGGAGCAACCCTACAATCTGGGAGCCCCTCTCTATGAGGCCCATCTGGTCCTGCCAAAGGGAGGAGAGGCGTATGCGACAAGGGCAGAGGAGGAAGTAGCTTTATTGAGGAGGAACACGAGGATGAGGTGCTGGAGTGGCTGAGAGAGATGACTATCTGTGGTGGAAGGGACAACTGGCTGTACAGGGACACCAAAAGGAAGCAGGCTGTTTGGAGAGAGAGAAGCGGAGAGTCTGGGCTACACATCAGATGTGCTCCTCGGCTGGTGGAAGCACATGCACACCTGGTATGGGAAGGCTGCACCTGAAGAAATCTGGCCAGGCCACGGTTAAGCTGAGCGACAGAGAGACCTACGTTATGGCCAGGTGCAGCTTCCTGGAGGGTGAGATCCACCACCGAGAGACGCACCAGGAGCCCCTCTGTCTACCCTCTCTCTCCGGCAGCCTGCTGAGTGCCAGTCCTCCTCCGGCCTGAGAGTCAGTCCCGTCTCCAGGCAGGTTTCTGTGGAGCGTGGCCTACGGCGGAGAACCCGCGGACAGGTGTTGTAACCATGGTGAGCATGTGGAGGACTCCTGGTGCGGTGGGAGAAAGGAGACATCGCGTCCACACAGCCGTAGCCCACATCCACCCCACCCAGCTCCACCTCCACAGAAAGGCAGAGAGCCAGACAGCAGCGAGGGCAGAGCCACACTGTCCTGCTGGAGATCAGGGACACCACCAATCTGCCACCAGCATAGATCTCCTCTCCAGCTGGTCCACGCCGCACTCCTTTATCCTCCAACCCAGCAAGCCCTTCTCTCACCTATGTCAACCAAGGCCCTGAGAGGACATGGCGATCCCCAGTACCAGGTGGTGAAGGACCGGATTCACGGAGCTGCTTCACAACCCTCCAGACCCAGAGGAACCTCCTCCCACCCAGTCCAGGTCTACTCCTCCACCCCAGTGATGTCCTCCATACCAAGGCTTCCCACAGGCCTCACCTACAAGGCTACGGCTACCAGGAGGTCCAGCAGACACAGGCAGCAGCCCTTCCAGTCCAGGCACAGAGTCATTGGGTCATTGGGTGAACACCGTTGCCACCGGTTCCACTGATTGCCACGATGCCAGCCAACGTCCAATGTACCATCGATGACAGCGATGCCACCCACATCACCAATGCCACACCTTCATCATCCTACATGAAGCCACACCCTCAGGGATCCTACCGAGGCCCAGTATCAGGTGATGAAGGAGAAGATAACAGCACTTGACACTTCTGCGACACAACCCCTACTTCCAGGACCAGCTGAAGCTGCTCCTAACCCAGTCCAGAGGTCTGCTCCTCCACCACCCAGGCGAGTCACAGCCCTTTGCACAGCTTTTCAACAGCCCCTCAACCTACCAAGGCTATGACTAGCAGGACTTCCCACAGCAAAAACAGACCTTCCAGTCCAGGCCCAGGTTCATCGCATGCCACAAGACTCCACTCCTCACCCAGCTGCAGACCAGACAGCCCCACTTACAACTACTCCTTCCTCCAACCCACAGCCAAGAAACGGCCTCAATATATCTGTCATCAGTACTGGGGCTGTGACACCCCATGGCAATGGAGGAAGCGTCCTCCTCAGTATCGCGGTGGTCTGAGCCAGCTGTCTCAACACACCAATCACCTGTTGTCCTCTCATGCGGCCAGGCACCCTAGTGGTGCTTCCGACCAGACTCCAGCACCACCCACCTCCACAGCACCTGGACCCTTCACCCCTGAGACTGGGCACACCTCCGAGTGACCAAGAGGAGTGCCAGAGACTGGTAGCTGGCTACCTGTGGACTTTATTTGGACACTTGACTCGGGGTCATTTTTGTTTTATATCTTCTTGTTCAATAAAGTCTAATCTTTAATTCACACACTTGCTTCATTTCTTTTTTTTTATAAAGTCTTGTGGAAACTTTTAGAAATGGTTTAAGCCTTTGCATTGCTTGTGGGATGGGTTTAGATAGCAGTGGGGTGGGCAGGGATACCTGTGGAATGAGCAAGGATACCTTTGGGATGGGTGATAGCTGTGGGATGGGCAGGGATACCTTTTGGATGGGTAATAGCTGTGGGAATGCGCAGGGATACCTTTGGGCATTGGTTTAGATTGGTTGTGGGATAGATAAACCTCCAGTGCAAGCATAGTGGGACTGTATCGTTCTACCTCCCAGGGTGCCACACCTTTGGCCCTTCATTATCAAGAACAATTTTAGCATTCTTGCACACATGTCAACATAAACACAACTGCTTTATTAAATGCCTGTTCATTGTAGGCCCACAACAACATACATTGCCCAATCTCATCCGTGTGATGAACAGGCTGAAGGGAAGCATCCATTAATCATCTATCATCCTGTCTTGCCACTCCACTGCTCCAGCTGGGGAGTTGCACCAGTGTCTCAGGAGTTGTGCGCTGCTTCTTCCCTTCACGTGAAGCTCTGTTGTGGCCTTGCACATCCTGAGGTGTCGATCAGGTTTCGCCAATTGCCTCCATTCCCCAGGCTCCATGTCCCCATGCCTTGTTGACGGTCCACGTAGCCTGTTGAGTGCGGTCAATACTGGGTTGCGGGTGCGCATGAGAGTATGTGCAGGATGCAGCAAGCTTCCACGATCATTTCCTCACGGTCTCTGGGGATAGTCGCATGGTGTGTGAGAAGTACCTGGAACCTGTTGGCTAGGATGCCAAAGCTTTCTCCACCTCTCGCCTTGCCCTGGACAGCCCTGTAGCTGAAGATCCTCTTCTCACGGGTGAGGATGTCTGGAGGTGTAGGGCTTCATTGAGGTAGGTCTCTGAGGGAGAAGGCGTCACTCCCCCACGATGAAAGTTGGGCCATATACATCTTACAAATCTTGCGTGTCATTGGGCAGGGTCTGGATCTGGGAAGCCCACCATGAGGTTGCCTTCCAGCCCCTCCTTGAGTGACTGGCGTTGGTATACCTGGGCATCTGAACATGAGCTGTTGCCTGTAAGCATTCGATGTACATGAACTTGTTAGTAGCAATGACCATGGCAAAGAGGACGATGCTGAAGAAGCCCTTGTAGTTGAAATAGAGTGGACCCCGACTGGCTGGTGCTTTGCAGGCACGTGCTTCCCATCTATGGCTTCCAACGGTGTGGGGGAAGTTCCACCTCTGATACCACTTGCACATCTGGCAAATTACTTTCCAGCCTTGTTCTGTGGTGGGACCACTGGAGGAGCTCCTCCAGGTATTCTTCGATGCATGGCCTGCACCACTTCTCTGACCACAATGCTGATGGTGTCTGGGTGGCACCCTCCAGCAGTACTGCATGCCCTGTAGGTGGGTTTATTGAGCTGTCGGTACAGAGTGAGTGCCACCTTGAGCCTTCTGTCAGGTCTGCCGGATATGGTTTGTTTGCCTTGGTCAACGCTGGGTGTCAGGTGGCACAACTTACATCAAACATGGCTGGAGGCATCCTCATGAAGTTCTGGATGCCCGAGTGTCTTCGTTCCTGAGCTCCACCATTCAGCTTTTGTACATCCGTACTCTGCTCTTCTTCTGATCATGTTCTGGTTACTCATATGTCTCTTTTTTCTTCCTGTAGTAGAGTTCCCAGAGCCTGTATGATGACTTGGCTATGTTGCAGAAGGATGGTGGCATGCCAAAAAGGACTGTGTTACATTCAACGGTTGGAACATGACTAGGATGCATGTGGAAGAGAAGAGTCAGAGAAGGCTTGCAGAGGTCTGCACAGCTGGGCTGCTGGGGCCTGAAAAGTGAGAAGCAGACGTTGCTCCCCTTTTTATAGACAGCATAGGTGTCCACTTTGCCATCCATCCTAGGCATCACTCTGTAGGCATCTCTAGACATCCTTAATATCCGAATAGGTCCTCCTCTGCGAATGTTTTTTGCGCATTTTAATGCTTTGTATTATCCACTAGGCATCCATTCTGTCATCTGGTTTTGCATCCTGTTCTGCGTACGTTCCGCTTATCCTCTGTGTCCGAGTGATGCGAGTTGCGCAGATGATGGAACGGATGCCATAGCAGATATAACGATGCATAATGGTTAATGCATGAAACGGACTGCAGTAACGGATGCCTAGCGGATGCCACTAGCAGGATGCCCAAACGGACGAATTGGGATCACATTTTCCGCGCAAACAGTTTTGAGCAAGAGCTCTAAATTTTGTATTAAGGTGATGAAATTGTTAATAGAAGCGGATGCTGGACAGATAGAGAGGAAGCAAAATGCGGAGCTAGTGAGTACAGAACAGAGTACATCGCGTTAACTCACGGATCTGGCTAACCAACGGATGGCAAGCTGTTTTGTCTGTTTTACATCCTCTTTGCATCCGTTGGTGCAGTGTGACAGGGGCTTTAGGTGTGACTTTGTGATTGAACAAGAAGTCTTTACCAATTTTCAATCATACAAAATATCTGGACTGAGTTGTCTCTTATTCTTCTTGAATGTAGCTAGGAGCATACAACAATATCCATTCCCCCCCCCCTTTAAATGCAGATTTTACTGTATATAAAATGTTTGTTAAACTAGATACTCTTCTGCCTGAATTAACTGGAGTTGGGAAGAAAATTCAGAGAACAACTTAGAAAAGATTAAAAATCCAGATTGTAAAAATGGCTGTCTAGAACTAAAGAATGAAAAAATAGAAGTTGAGGCAATATCTATAATCAAAAGAGCTTAAACTATGGAAGATCAGTATCAACTAGAAGTGTTATTATATTCATTGATATCCTATTTGTCAAACGATGGTAAGCTTTCATTTAGCAGCAAGAACTTTTTGGGCTGAGTCATTGGCATGTGACCAAAGGAAATTCAAGCATGATCCTTGGAAATAATTTGTGCATTCTGTTTTAGAAGCAGGATACTAAAATCTGACTAATTAATATTAAAAAAGCAAACTAATATCCTTTGAAAATAGATATATCTGTCAACTAAATATCAATGTTTAAATAACCATTGAGCCAAATATAATTTAAATGCCCAATGAAGCAATTTTTATCTTATTTATATACTACTAAATCTCACTTTCAGTTGGGTAAACAATGCCTCACAGAGCAACAATTTTTGAAACAACATACCTCAAATGGACAAATTTACAGAATGTATCCAAAATGATTCCTATGGGATTGAAATTTGGCCAAGTTTTGTTTATCTATTAAATTTCTACCCTGTCCATCTCACTTAAGTTACTCTGGGCAGTTTACAAAAGCAAAGTAAAACAATATAAACACCTGCATAAAAGCACAGATGAAAAACGAAGTTAAGAACAAATTAAAATTTTCAATATAAAGGAAAAATCAATGTTAAAAATGCAGAAGGCTAAAAATGGTTAACAAGGCAACAGAAATGTCCTCAAGCCACCAGCCATCCCATGGATTGTATTGTGTTCTTAGACTCCCATGCTAACTGGCAGAGCTCAGCCACAACACCTTTCTCGAAAATCAGAACACAGATGGATCACTTCACCTAATTTAGAAATGGTTGCTGGTGCTGGAAATTAAAAGATAAAGTAAGTGGATATGTGTACAATACAGGATTACTTTTTAAACTTCAAAATATATCATATTGAGGCTGATTGTATGATTTAAAAACCTGGACTCCCACATTGTAGTGTTTAGCAATAGCAATAGCACTTAGACTTATATACTGCTTCACAGTGCTTTACAGCTCTCTCTAAGTAGTTTACAGAGCCAGCATATTGCCCCCAACAATCTAGGTCTTCATGATAGAAGGATGAGTCAACCTTGAACTGGTGAGAATCAAACTGCCGAACTGCTGGTAGCCAGCAACTGGATTTTCCCAGTTCAGGTCCAGAACTTGAATCTAGTCTATCACTGTATTTGTAGAACAAAAATAATTGAAATAAGTAGCCTGCAGTTCTGTATTCTAACCCCTGCATCACTTACAGTGTAGTGAGATAAATAACTAAATTTTTGATGTTGACAACAATAATAGGCATACAATCACATTATAACTCAAATACATTTTTTCATTATAACCAAAGTAGAATTAAAGGTTTTTGTTATGAAATTGAGTTCCTGTGTTTAGATTTCTCCATCGGTGTTTTGATTTCTCCATCAGAACTCCATAGTTCTGTTTTGTCAGCTAGAAATAGTTTTATCCAATTCTTATATTCTTTAAGTTGTCACCCCAGTCACAAAATCAGACTGACATGACTGTTTATATTATAGCTCATTAGAGCTTTAAGACTTTAATCATTAAGACTTCCTTAGATAAACCCCTATGGGCTTTTTGAGTACTTTGAGATTAAAAAAATCTAGCTCAAAACAGACATACAAATTTCATGGACCTAAAATCAAATCTGGATTTTCCCAGTTCAGGTCCAGAACTTGAATCTAGTCTATCACTGTATTTGTAGAACAAAAATAATTGAAATAAAAATTAAATAAATACAAGAAACATTTAGAAGTTTCAGTAGTTCATGGAGCTGAAAATGGGAAGTTTAATACAACTACTATTTTTCTGGTTACTATTTTTCTGGCTGATACAAATATCTGGATATCCTGATATATTTAAATTCTAAGAAATATAAGATATTTAAATCAATTTAAATAAATTACAAATTCTTACAAATCATTAAGGAGAAAACATTTAAGCTACTTTCTGATTCAACAACTTTGATTTCCATTACACTGATAAAGCATTTTTGAAATTATTTTGGTAAAGACATTAGGAAGCACACAAAGTTATATGCTATTATAAAATGAGCCTCCCCCACCCCCAGGAGAATGAGTATTGATTTGAAGTTGTAAATAAATACTTGATTAACAGTTGAATAAAATGATAAGAGGATCAAAGCCCTTTTGAAAGAAAACATTGCAAGTGATCACAGAAGCTATTAATATAAAATTGCCTTGAGAAGGACATTATTCTTCCCTCCTCATACAATAGTTCATTTTTATTCTTTGATAAAAGATAAAAGGAACAAAGTTTAAGGAAGTATATTTGGAAGGCACTGATGGAAATGTGTTAGGCAGTGTCACACTGTGGACAGACATCCTTAATATTTGAGGTTTTATCCCAATGTTCATACTTTTGTAATGGCTGCTGTGTACACTCTTCAAGGCCCCATAATTTTATAACAAACATGCATGAAATTACAGTTCTAATTTGTTTTCTCAGAGGTCTGAATTTTGCAAATGGCAATGCAGCACTACACTGACTATTTAAAAAAGAAAAGGGGGAAAAGTTATACAGTTTGATTTCATTCTGATGCCTTGATTTGATTTGATTTGATTTGATTTGACACCCAAAATAACCTGATGCAGACCATCAATTCTGTAAACCTCTAAATAGAATTGTCAATATGATTTGGAAAGTCAGGTTGATTCAGAAATTTTTTTTTTGTTTATTTTATATGAAAAGGTCCATAAGATCCTTTTGGAAAGGCAACTGAACTGATTTGACAATACCTTTTCAACTGATCTGGAAACTTGAATTAGTCTGAAAAATTTGAATTGCACTGAAATCTAATCTCCAAGCTAAATATCCATATAACTTACAAATTCCTCTTTCTGTATTTATACCAAACACCATGGTGCAACGGTAAGGAAAGGGCCACATTTTGAGTAAATGACAAATCTACCCTCAGGTTGTGTGATTTTTCTCATCATATCTTGCATATTCCTACCCTGTCTATGCAGATATGACCTTATACTAATGATGTAAACATTAGTCTCCATTCATTTGGACGGATGAGACTTACTTACAGATTTTGTAAGGACTAACCACCAGTGAACTCGATATGTATAAATCATTCTCATCTGGCATCTGCCTTCCTGCCACGTCATTATAGTTGTGCTTTTAAAGTTGTTTCAGCAGAATCTCATCTGCCATCATCAGGCTTCTGTATTGAGTTTGTATGTGGGTCAGGCTATCACAGCTGTTGGTTTTAAATTTGAGGCTAGCCTACTGCTGTCCCAGGAAGCTATCTATTAGGAAGCTAGGTTTCATCTGGGTGTCTGGTTGGGGTGTGTTTGAGCTAGAGGTATCAAGGGGAGTCTGTTTGTGCCCAGGTGTTTGCCTGGGCACGAACAGACTCCCTATATCATCTATAATAGATGATAGCCATCCTTTTTCTCGAAGCCAAACAACTACCATTCCTAGATGTACTAATCTACAAAGGAATGGATGGCACACTAGGACACACCGTATACCAGAAAAAAACACACACCAACCGCTACCTCAACGCCGCACAGATAATTCCGTGGCCAAAACCTAATTGCAGAACCAAACGCCTGGCCAGACTCAAGACACATGTTAAAACTGAATTATGCACTCTCGACTAAAGTACTATAGCCAATAGCTCCACAAAAACAAAATCACCAGCTTGATGCCACAAAAACACACTAAGACAGAATAGAGACCTAGGAAGATCAACAGCCTTATGGAGCAGGCTGTCCTGCCCTACATAAAAGAGTACTACAAGACAAAATCAGTAAAGATACTAACAGGCATGCAACTCAAGACTGCTTCAAAACAGGAAAAAAAATAGCAGCGCATCCTTAAAAACCCCAAAGGACAAAATTTGACTGGCAAACAAGGCATATATGAAGTTCCGCTGTGCATCATGTCTGGCCACATACATTGGGCAGACCAATAGAAAGAATAAGTACCCGCCTGGAATGAACACAAAAATGCAGTAAAAAAGCTGGAACGACACCCTCCTCACGTAAAGTCCAACACAGGTCAACCAACCAAGGTTCCAACATCAAAAACTTGCAATGGCACCAAAAAACCCCTAGCCACTATAGAAAACCGCCAGCGCACAAGCAATCGATCAGAGAAGGCCATAGAAGATTGAAAAAGACCGTGAAAGCATGAATAGAGAAGACGATTCAGTAAGAGCTGTCACATGCATTTTGGAAAGCCTGAAATCTCAAATGAAAGATCTCCACACCAACAACCAGGCAAGACACGCTGGGGCACATATCCAACAGACTCCCGTTGATACGTCCAGCTCAAACACCCCCCAGCCAGTCAACCCAGATGAAACTGGCTTCGCTAATAGATAACGAGCCGTTGCCTTTCACATGAAGCCAAGCTGCACTGAAAAGCCTCCAGTTGCAGGAGCAGAGTGGTGGCCAGCCAAATGCAAGAGCGACAAAACAGACAGAACGAAACCAGAAACACACTAATCAAACAAACTCCAAGTCCAATAAACACAGACAAGACTCCCAACCAATCAGTATGTTAGAAAAAGACCATATGGCACAACAATAGGCGTACCTCAAGATGTTAAAACCAACGACTGGTGAGAACTCTGACCCACATACAAACTGCTATACTAGAAGCCTTGATGATGGCAGATGAGATTCGCTGAAACGTTGCACAGAATTAAAAGCATTACAATGAGCTGGGACAAAATACCAGAAGGAAGCTGAACAGAGCAAAATGTAAGTATGCACGGCAAACACTTTAAAAAACACACACACACACGACAACACACACGGGACACACGTGTGTGTGTGTGTGTGTGTATTAATCTTCTGGTTATTTATTTTATATATTTTATTTCATTTTAGCTTTGTTCGGGTATTTTCCCACATCATTACGTTGAGAATTTGTAAAGTTGTATGCAACATTTCGGCAGAATCCTCACATTTGGCCATCATCAGGCCTCTTCAGCACGGGCTTGTCTGTGAGTTAGACTTTTACAGTCCATTTTTCAGTTTTTAAATTTGGGCTAACCTACTGCTGTGCCGGAATGGTTTTTTCTGCCATCCTGAATTGGTTGGGAGTCTTGGTCTGTTTTTGTATTGGTCTGAGAGTTTTGCCTGTGTTCTGCTTGATAGGGTCGTTTTTTAAATATGTCTGCTGGTCTGTGCTGTTGGTTTGTTTTTTTTCGTGCTGCGATTAGCTGGCAACATTGGTTCCTGTATTGGAGGCTTTAGTGGCAGCTTGGGTTCTGAGTAAAGTGGATGGCTATGATTTGTAAGAAGCTAGGTTTTATCTTGGGTGCCTGGTTGGCACCCAAACACCCCAAAAACAACGCGACAATGCAACCTTGCACAAAGAGAGAAGCTAAAAAGCCCTGCAAGCCGCTAAAAATGAAATAGCAGCATAATGCATGACTTTCCAGTAGAACAAAGGGATGCCAACAGTAGTAATGGGATAGAAAAAGAACTACAAAACAAATTGACAGACTTATTCTCCAACATCCCACATACAAACCCATTAAACACAGACCCAGACACACATATGTGGAAAAATTAACCAAGAAGAAAATTAATAACCAGCGCACTGAGCAAAGAGATCCAACAGATGATCATCCAAGATGAAAAATCTTCCCAGATGCTCCAAAATATTCAGCCTCCCAAAAATACATCAAAGACGGCATACCTCTCAGACCCAATAGTCAGCTCCAAGAAGAGCACCAAACTACAACACTAGCTAAACGCATTAGCAAACGAGCTACAGCCCCATGCTGAAACAGCAGCTTTACATGTACAAAACTCAATACGGACTTCCTTGAAATGATGAAAGATCTACACATGGAACAAGAAGATCTGCTTGTTAATGTTTCGATGTGGGTTTCACTATTCACTCAAGTCCCAATAAAAGAAACTCCTTGAAATCATCAAAAAATAAATACCAATCTAGCTGAAGCACCTCATGGAATAACAGAACACTGGCTTAACCAAACACATATTTACAAATACAAAGGACAAAGATACGAGCAAATTGAAGAAACCCCTATGGGATCACGCCGTCTCCCGTCATTGCAAACCGTATTCATGAAAAAATTCGAATCCAGAGCCGCTGGCTAATTGCCACTCACTACAACTCAAACTATGGTTAAGATATCGACTGACAACATTTTGTGATTTGGGCCTCATGGAAAGGAAAAACCTAAACGCATTTCCTAACAACATAAAAGAAACACACCAAAATCAAGGTTCAACACATGGAAGTGAAATAAACAACTACCATTCCTAGTCGTTACTAATGCTACAAAAAACAGATTGGTGCACTAGGACAACAGACGTATACCAGAAGAAAACACAACACGCAATGCTACGTCACGCCCATTCCCACCGCACCCCAGCACAGAATAAACTCCGGGTGGCCAAAACACTAATCGCCAAAAACCAAATGCTGGCAGACAAGCCGCAACACATAAAGATTCTGAACTTCTTTGGCACCGTGACTAAGTACGTACAGCCAAGCGGCAATTCCAGGACAAGATAAGCAAATCATCCCGGCACGCCAGGCTGGTGGAAATCCCGAGATTGTTACTGGCTTGTTCCAACGATCACAAAAACGTTTGTCTGTAGTAGTGCCCACTCGAGATACTCACTGGAGACGCACTCCAGAGACCTGATTACCATCTACACCTATGGAAAACTGTCCTGCCTCTCTATACATAGGCATAAGGGTACTACAGACAAAGATCGGATAAACGGATACTCTTTTACACACTCAACGGGGTCATTCACATTCTCTTAAGGTCTCTCATTATATCAAGATCTGCTCTCCACAATTACAGACAGGAAATTTTAGTCAGGGCCTAGTAACACAGGCCTTAGATTATTGACATCCGAAGCCGGCAGACAGATATACAATGTTCCTGACCTGGAAAATTCAGCATAGAGCATAGTAGGTGCTCGAAATAGTCTCAGTTCTGTGCATCATGTCGTTTCATACAATTGGAAGAAACAACAGAAGAATAAGTACCCTGCTGGATCGACCCAAAAATGCAGTACAACCTAATAGCTGGAACATGGGATGTGCACCCTCATCTCTATTAGTCTCCAGACCATGCATCGAACAGAACGCGAAACGGATTCATTTTGAGAGTCGATCTTTGGTGCGAGGATGGCGAATCCTTAAGAGAGCTCCTCAGCCATTATAGCTAACAACGACGGAGCTCCAGCCACATAATTATCAAGAGTAAGTCGATGACGCAGATGAGAAATAGGAGCCTAGGACATGAGAATGAATGGAGGCATGATAGGGTATTGGCGATACGCATACTTTGTTGCTAATTATTTGTTGAAGCCTGCACCTCTACTAGAGACATAATAATCTCCTGGTGTGTCAGTTGCACACATCACAGTTTAGCTCCTTAGGAAATAGCTGGGCACAAACAGATACTTCCACCTGATAACTATCCAGCTTCAAAATCGGACATCACCAACCAATGTACCGTTAGATGTAAATCTAGCTCTCTACACAATGAGCCGGTTCACACATTCTTTAGTATTTCAGTAGGCCAGCTAGTGCATGTTAAATAGCCTTCTCAATACTTATGAAGAGCACATGATGTGTCAAGGCCAATTGAGAGTTATACAAAAGAGAAAAATAAGCACAAAACTATATCTAGATCATGAATCATTAGAAACATCCCAAATCAATGCAGTAGATCACGAGTAGAGATGTCATGCCATAATAATGTTGCTAACAACTTTAAATCAGACAACTATGATGACGTGGGAAAATACCCGAACAAAGCTGAATACCATATGTGTGTGTGTGTGTGTGTGTGTGTGTTTCTGAAAATAGCTAAACTGAAGCGTAGTATTCTTCATGAAATTGATGTGTATGATTAGTGCTATGTTTGATCTGGAAATATTATTCTTTATGTTTTATTCTGAAAATATTGCATGATACATTAAATCTTTTACATTTTTTGTTTTCCCCCCATTCCATTTTTATCTTTGCAAGTCTGTGGTGGTATGTACAGGACTTCTCCTTCCAGCTTTTACCCAACCTATGTTAAACTAGTCTGGACTAATTTATGTTCGCAAAGTAGAGAGGAATATATCACTTGGAGACTTCATCTCTTCTATTGCCTGAATCACAAATTACCAGCGATGGTTTCCATTTTGGTAAACATAAACTAAAATATAATAAACTATCTTGTAGATTATTATTGGGCCAACTCTGTCTTCAGGCATAAAAGAAAAATGTTCCAATGTTAAATAGCATATTTCATTACATCTTGATGGTTTCCAGGCTTGAGAGTTGGCTGATATATCTTTTAATATGATACAAATGAATGTTATTTTGTCAGCTGTGCCACTCTGATTATTGCATTGTGTTCTTCAAGATTAAAACTAAAAAAGGGCAGGAAAGGCAAACAAAATAACTCCAAATCACCAAGATTCTGATGTAATGATAAATTATATAAAATGGAACAGTAAAGTTTATTTGTAATTGTGGTTGGATCCCAATTGGGAAGCATCCACTTTATCTTAGTTTGCCACATAAGACTTCATTTAAATATCTATGCATAATTTGACAACTGAAAGGTTTCAGCCAGCTGTGTGTAGAGAGACATATTTTCCCCCTGCCACTTCAAGAATCCAGTTAGATTATCTTCACAGGAGTTGGATAGAAGCTAGATGTTAATTTTTTGCTCTTCTCCTGATAACTGTTATAATTATCTCAGAACCTGCCATTTAAACCTTCACTTCTCACATCCTGAGACACAATTCTTTAAGTATCATTGAGCCACCAGAGAGATGCATTATTATGGGTTGCTTAGCCTCCTAATCATCATGAAATTAGAAGAAGCATCTTTAAGTTGTTCTAATATACAACTTGGAATGAAGAAGGAAAAACATCATGGATATTTTTTTTTTAATTATTAATGCTGAATATTCATACATGATTTCTTTCAAATATTGAAGAGCAATAAAAAGTTATTGTCATTCTGGTATCTTCTGGTCTGATGAGGCTAAGGCAGTGAAGTTGGGATTTCTACCACTTTTGTTTAGTAAAATAATATTTATTGTTTTATTATATTGTATATATTGTATGTGGAAGTCTATTCACTGGACAATAAAATGTTATTATTACAACAGAAAACAGTGCCTTTTATTGACCTCTGGAGTTCCTGTGCTGCTATGAATTCATTGTCTCTAATATCGAAACTAAGAAATGTGGCATAGACATCATATTGGGTCATTTTAGTTAAAAAAAACTATAGGATGTAGGTTGATCAGAAATATTGTATATTTCTTCCTTTGAAACTTCAGAAAAGCATATATACCTATCTATGTTGCATGGAATCAAAAATTATAATAATAGATTGTTTCCCATTGCTAATCCTGAATTCATTTCATTTCACTTTCTCTTTTCTTCATTGTATCATATTTGTGTAACCAGAATGAAAATCTAAGCCTGCTTTAGTATTTCTAATTGTGACATAAGTTCTTGGTATGAGTTTTTGGAGTTCCCCATTTCATTGCTCTTGTGAAGCAATTTCTCATGTAATTCATGTGTTGTTGTATCCCATTTTTTGATTGATCTATTTTAGAAGTATTTCCAAAGACTGTTTGTGGAAGCTCATCACGAGTCACTTCGTTTCTCTCAACCAAACAACATTTAATTCTTCACAGTTTTATCTGTCCAATTTATCAACACATGTATTTTCTTGCCATTCAAGCTGATCTTCCTAGAGTCAAATGTTGTTTTTCTAGTTTGGGGATAACTAGTTTGCAACTTTGATTTTAAAAAATTACTGTTTGTCAAATTTAATCACAGTCCTGTCATTTGATTGAGTGCCCCAGCTTCTTTTTTATTCTTTTACTTCACCAATTTTCCCTCCATGTTCAGTTAAAGCATCATGCTAAGAAGAATATTTGACAGATTGATTCAAGTGCTGATCATTAACCATATTGATTATTTTTATGTCAGCTTAGAAATGCCCTGAGATATTTCTTTTAAGGCTTATATTTATATCATCTTACTGTATCACTTCTTAATTTGCTCTAATGCAATTGATTTTCCATCCCATTTCTGGTGACAAGAACAGAATTAGATGTGGAGCCTGAAAATGGATGTATTTTAAATAACATCTGGAAAAAGTGAATAGGGAAATGGAAGAAGTAACTTCCACAGATGTTAGGATGGCAGTTGATAATGATCACCTCAAAAGTGTGAGTGTAAGAATGTCTTCCATGATTGGAAGACTTTTCTCTATGAATAAAAAGATTGAGACAGCAGAAAGACAGAAGTAAATGATGTCAATTTCACCTCCTTTGCAGTCCTTCCACTGATACGATTCGTATTCCAGAGCAATTGTTCAGCGGATGTTATAGGATATAGTGATAAAATAGTAAATATAACCTTTTCTAACTGGTATTGAGAGAAAATTCATTCTCTAGGCCAATGGGAAACTTGGCCATAGAAATACTGAAATCAAAGCTTTCGAATAGATACTTTAAAGTACAAAAGGGTTTTGTTGGGTTAACCCAAGGCCTATGACAACCTTCTCCAGTCTGGGTGTACAACAAGATACAACAATGAGAATTTCTCAGCCAGTGTGGTCATTCCAAAGAATTATAGTGAGTTATTTTGAAATTTGTTTCTGTTTTCTAACTATCTCATTCAGTTTTTTGTCATCTGTCAATGTGATGAGGGTTTCCTCAATTATTCAAATCAATAATAAAAATGTTAATGAGCATTAAGTCTGAACCCAAGGGCCCTTGTTACCTCCTTTCCATTTGATGGGGAATCTGTGATGGATATTCTTGAGGTAATTTCAAGATAATATGTGCCCTTCTCCATCATCTTTACTTCACACATTATCTGGGATAAAATAAAATATTTAAAAGATTCATCCAGAAAATCAGTTTCTTTAGCACCTTAGGAAGCAATTCATCTGGCCTGGAGATTTATTCAAAATAAATAGAGATTCTGAATCATTTTTATATCAGGGGTGGGGATTCAAATTTCTTAACAACTGATTCTGTGGGCATGGCTTAATTTGTGGGCATGGCCAGGTGGTCATATGACTGGGGTGGGCATAGCTAGGTGGCCATGTTACTGGCAAACCAAATATAAGTGGT
>BHFT01015927.1:0-39543 GCA_004320025.1 Laticauda laticaudata | reverse complement strand
CGAGAGAGATACGCATCAGACAGTCATCCATCGCATGCCAGGGGCGAAAGCAGAAACCAAGGTTCGGATAGAGAGGCGAGCAATCGAAGGGAGAGTCGCTGCGAGATGGAAATCGGAGGCTCAGGGTCATTCGCGTATCAATTGTATGCTTGAATACCATCCGGTGCCTAAGTTCTGAACATTAACAGAGGGAACTGAACAGAAAGCAAGAAATTAGTGTTAAAGAGACTATCAGGGAATGCGAATCCCAGGAGTAGACTTGGGATAGTTTGTTCTAGTTGAATTTAAAGCACGCACGTCGGAAGTCTGCCTCTAACTAATTGTCGACCGGCGACCCGCCCTAGCGCTGTTAGGGATTGAATGGTTCATGCCCTCTGGAATGCAAGGATGAACCAGGGATCAACCACATCGCTACAGACTAACTGGGAGGAGAAGCCTGACTCCAAGAATTCCAAGATGTATTTGAGCAGGAACTGCTAAGCAAGTAACGGAGGGGACCCAATTTCATTTAGGACGAGACTGATAAATAGCGCCCCATCGCGCGTTAAAGGCCAGTATGCGTCCCGATTTGCGCTAGAAGACTAAAAATTGACGAGGCAACTGAATAAGTTATATAGAGCAATGGGTTTTAGAACCAATGACCAGCACCAGGTGGGAAAAGCCCTATTGTCACACCCCAGTGAAAGCCAGATGGGTCAGGTGGCGCAGCGGCTGTGGGGACTATAAGGCAACTCCTGAAAAGCGCACATGCCTCGCAGACAAAGCGGCATACTCAGTGCCAGTAGTGGCAACATTTTACTGGCACTCGGCTAGGGGGAGGAATAATTAGTTCACAAAAACTCGCACGCTAGCCTGCAGGGCCTATCAAAGTTACTGCCATTGATACCCATAAACAGGCAGGAGGCACAGACTATAGTAAGCACATAGAGGGGGCATTCACATATAAAACGCGCTCCATTTGGTGTTAGGGTCATTGCCGCGCAGGGCGGTGTGTCCAGAAGCCT
This sequence comes from Laticauda laticaudata, assembly GCA_004320025.1. Classification (NCBI taxonomy): domain Eukaryota; kingdom Metazoa; phylum Chordata; class Lepidosauria; order Squamata; family Elapidae; genus Laticauda; species Laticauda laticaudata. The sequence goes on along the minus strand of BHFT01015927.1, from coordinate 38,539 downwards.
CATGGGAATGCGCTACTAAAGCAGAAAATCCAAAAGGTGTCGTCCGCATACTTGCGACGAATGTACTGGGTCTGGTCAGCAAAAATGCCAACCGCTAGCATTAAGGAGAAGTCTTAACATGTTTAGGGAGAATCAGGCGGCTCAAAGTGAAAGAGGGAAGAAATGTGGAACGTGGCCGACTAACCGGGTCGAATTTTTGGGCTATTTAAATCGATGAGGCAGGCATTCCAACGCGCCACTGAAGAAAAAAAGTGAGAGGGCTATTAAACGAGGCCCCAGACGGCCAAAACAAAACGCATGCTCAGGGCGTTGCCTAGGCCTCATAAATATTTGTACAGATGTCGTTTCGCGTGCCCCATCAGAGGCGAGACAATAGCAGAAGCCCCTACACCAGCTACTGATAAAAAAACTGCTTGGACATGGGCCACCAGGAATAGAAAGCCTTGCCAAGGTATGCACAGACCTATTAACATCAAGAACAACCTTTCTCTCCTTTTGAGCAAGTAGCCCCCTGTCTCTGACGACACCTGTGATACCTCACCTTTTGGGGTCGGCGCCAACTGCTGAGTCACGCAAACTTCGCAGACAGCAGAGAGGCACCGGTCGCCTTTTTTCGCAAGACGCTCTCCAAGTCGGGGAACGCATTACAGCCACTTGATCGGGAAGCCGGCTCGGCAGATCGTCGCCGGAGGTCAAACGATTTCATGAATATCTTTATGGTAGACCCCTTTCTAGTCGAAAACGATCAGCGGAAAGCCTCTTTCTGGGAATCGCTAGTGGGCCACAGAGCCACCCCCAACATTCTGTGCACCTAGAATTATGAAGGTGGTGCTGAATTCGCTCGCTGGGCCTATTCCTACAGACGCTGGCTCCCCGACCCGGCAACCCATCTCACATGCCGACGGGCCTGAGCTGTTACCTGTTGCGCCATCACGAGGCGGACGATCCTGCTGCCAACTACTCCACATTTCAGCTTGTAGAACTGCTGGAAGCTACCACTGACTAACAGCCGATGTGCGCAAGAACCACAGCCAAGACGCCTTTGACAGCGCGCATAACTGAAACTGGGTAGGTAAAGGGCTGGGCCAGAGAAAAACAAAACTGAGACTTTTAAACGGGCTTTTCCGTGCCAGACAGACTGAACTGTCTTTGAAAAGGGGTGGCATCTTATGGGGTGAGCAGGGTGGTAATGCCCAAGCAGCCCTGCCAAGAAGATGTCGCTGGGCATATTGCACGAGGTGCACCCGGACATAGTCAAAAATGAAAGCCCTGGCCAGTGAGGTTACGTCTGGGGGCCAGGGCTGGCGGCAAGGGATAGTTGAACGGCTGGGTTGGCAACATGCCGACGGACTGTCAGAAAGCGAAGGCCTACCCCCCCATCAGGCACCAAATAAGGGACCTGGGAACCTCCCCGGGGTCCATGGTCCTAGAGTTGGCATATTAAGTTCGCTGGACCAACGAAAGGGAAACACTTTTTTTTTGATTGTGGTTGATGCATATTCGAACTGGTTTTGGAAGTCAATCCTGCATGGCTTCCAACAACCACCGAGGCTGTTAATGAAACACTCGACAAACTGTTTGCAAAGCGCATGGGGCTACTGTTTGATGTAGGCTGGTTTCGGACAATGGTCCTCAAGTTTACTGGGCTTGCAGATTCGAACATATAGTCTGGCTGCCCAGGGTATGATGTCACGCCTTAACTGCGCTGGCTTGCATCCGGGCTGCGAATGGCAGGGCCGAAAGCATGGTGTCGGTATACGAAAGAGGCGGCCCAGAGAGAATGGATGCCAAGGGGACATGGCAGGACAAGACTCTCTGCAAAAGCAGGCAAATCTAAGCAAACAAAAAGAGGCAACTCAGGTTAGATGAGCCAGGAAGGAAGTCCGGGAGGCAGGAGAGCGAAGTGGAGGCTTCCTGGAATGTGCAGCGCAGGCCAGCTCAAGCGCATGACCCGGTCAAAACCAGGAGGGAGCGGTGGGAGCCATCTCAACTGGCCCAAGAGACTCAGGCGGGTGCGGCATGGCTGGAACTCACCCTTCAGGAGGTTCCATGGAGAAGGTCGAGAGAAGCAGCGATCCATCTTGAACCGCTTGAAAGACAAGAACACGACTGAGCCGCGCAGGTCAACTAGAACTAGAAAAAGCCCCACCTACGCTGAGCGACTAGCGTCACACCACGTTGGACTGAACTAAAGGGGAAGGGGTGTTCTGTATGGAACTTGGTTAGGTTCGCCAAGTCCCTCGTTCTGATTGGCCAAAAAGGCCACTTACGGATTGGTTCACTAGGAACCAATCTGGGAAGCTGCCAAGCGGCGGGAAGAATTAAACAAGTGTCATTGGCCACACGCCGGCAGGCAAGCCGTTGTATAAAGGGCTACCGCAGCTTGGGCTATGTTCTGTATCTTTTGCCTAGCGAGTTAAATAAAAGAGTTGTTTGGAACCGGTCTCATGCGCTTCTTTCCAGACGGAACAATCTGCAGTGTGCAAGTTTGATGCATATCTTATTCATTACACTCTGAATCATGGCTACATGCTCAATGTCTGGTAGGGTACAATAATTAACTGCTATGTTCTGGGTGAAGAATAAAAGCTAGGCCAGAGTGATTTCTAACAGCTCTTTATTCAATACTGCCTATGATGCAACTTCCTGGCTGGCAGAGCTCCTTTTATAGGAAACTGATCAGCCAAACAATCAATCAGGAGAAAACATTTTCCCACTCCAACAGAGCACCAGACTGACATTGAACTTCAACTGACAACTATGTATACTATATACCATAACATTAACAATCTTCCTATGTCTTCTTCCTATAATTCGAACATTCACAGACTTTCAATATTTTAGCATTTATCTTTTACTGAAGTTGGATCCACATGTACATATTTGACAAAGGAAATAAGATTGTTGTGCCAAAATAATTTCTTGAAGGAGAGCATCAAGTATATTACAAAAGAAGAAATACTTCCAGTGTTCCTTACAGTCAATACTAGATTGTCTGTTCTTGTGGTGAAGTCAAGAACCTTCATTGTCAGGAGAGAAGTGCCATATTCACATATTTATTATTCTGCAGCTTTATATCTTGACGGAAGCATTTCACACTTCTTTTAAAAGTACATTATTATTTTTGCTGTTTGCTAAAATAGAGCCATATATAATATAGCAGGTTTTATATGATACAATGATACCAATTCAACACATTTCAGGATTTAAATTAAATTCTAGTTCACTCCAAAATGGTTTCAACTCATATACCTACTTTTAAGAACAAATTAAGTCTCTCTCTCTCTCTCTCTTCCCCTCCTTTCCTTTCCTGTTTGTTTATCCCATATCAAAAATGCAATTGAAATTGTTTAAAAACTGGTTGCATGAATGTTCCATAATCCTTTAAGCTATTTTACATTGGAAGAATTGCCTACATAAAATATTTCTCTAAAAAATAAAACTTATTTGAAAGGTTGCACTGATCACTTTTCAGTTTCTGAATTGTTCTGTCCGGAAAAACGCGAGGTAGACCGGGTTCCAACAGCAATGTTTTTATTTCAACTATATACAGCAATGGAATGGTTTGGCTCAAGCCGCGGCAGCCTTTATATACGGCTTGCCTGCCGGCTTGTAGCCAATGGCAGTTACTTGANTTTGCTGCCTTTCGGCGGTTCTCCTGGATTCGTTCTTTGTGAACCAATCCCATGCAGGCCTTTCTGGCCAATCACATTTGAGACATTTGGAGTATACCATTTTATACAGAACACGAACAACTAGGAGTGACATGACAGCAATATTCCAATATTTGAGGGGCTGCCACAAAGAAGAGGGGGTCAAATTATTCTCCAAAGCACCAGAGGGCAGGACAAGAAACAATGGTTGGAAACAACCTGGAATTAAGGAGAAACTTCCTAACAGGGAGAACAATTAACCAGTGGAACATCTTGCCTTCAGAAATCGTGGGCACTTCTTCATTTGAGGTTTTTAAGAAGAGACTGGACAACCACTTTTCTGAAATGGTATAGGGTCTCTTGCTTGAGTGGGGGGTGGACTAGAAGACCTCCAAGGTCCCTTCCAGCTCTATTCTATACTAAATTCTAAAAGAGAGGGAAAAAGTGCCTTGCTGCTTGTATGATTGTAAGGAGGAAAATAACACTCGAAGTGTTTTGAGCAAAGCTTACTAACACGATTAAAATATGTGAGTTCCTTGGACACCAAGAGGAAATCTTGCAATGTCTGGATTAGAGATAGCAACAGGCCAGGACTGAAAGAGTCAGTCTGTGAAAGCTGGATGCTTCTAAATTTGTTTTCAAGGCTGTCTTTATTTGCATTGACTGGCCACTGCATGCTCAGTCCATGTTCAGAAGACATTCACTTCTGTGTACTAATATTTATTTACAGATTAAAATGTCCTGACAATTTGCTTTGTATAAAAATTTACCTTATGACAGTCTCTTAGAGTTATGTCAATTTACATATGACAGTCTCTTAGTTTAAGATTGGAAACTGCAGCCTTGACACTTTCTGGAACAACTCAGCCCCTATTTTCTTCACAACCTGAATTCTTACCGATAAATGCCTGTATCTATTTTTCTCTACTTCATGTTTGTCACTGAGGCAAGTTTCCTTTGAGAAAACAACAAACAATGGACCTCTGTGTATGTGTGTCCCTGTGTGCATGCACCTGTGCTGACAAACCATTGATCCTACCAATCATAGTGGAAATATAGTCCCTCAAGTGTGAACATAAACGCCTCCTTTAAATTTTTTAAATTTGCCTAGGTTTGGAAGTAGTATATGCGAGTGGTTTTAAAAACAATTTTAATCTTTTCAATGCTTTTTTTTACATTAATTGTTTTGAATTATTAATGTTAATATAAAATACTCTTAACCCATTTAACATTGGGTAATATCCGGTGTTCAGATAAAAAATAAAATATGCACCAAACATTAAATCTCAAGCTTTCAGGCCAGTGAAATATATAAGTACATGTTAAATTATGAAATAATTATATAGCATTTAGCACTAATAATAGTATAAAATATTACTCAACCATGTTTACTGTCAGCATTAAGAAGGGCTATATTCTAAAATACTATTATTAATTTAGCTACAATGGATAAATCACAGCACAATCCCATGTGAGTCTCCTGAGAAATAAGTCGCTTAGCTTTTCTTTCTCCTGCTTTTTGTAAACATTCCTTGTGATGAAAATCCATTTGTGATAAACCAACAATTCGATGTTAATATTTTATATACCATTTTGTGTTCCACTTTAATTTAGTAATATTAATTTGTGAGAATAAAACAAATTGATTTTTGTTCATAGCGCACAGTTTATCTTTAATTTTAAAAGGCAAATTATCAATAATTGAGATGGGAAAAATCATTTTCAGCAGCCGTTTGGAAACAAAGAAAACAATCAGAGGCTTTAAAATAAAACCCAAGAATGCTATAAAGAGGGACATAATTTGCAGCATTTTAAAATATATGTAAACTTAAGAATGCTGAACTTATTTTGGTAGTTAGCCACTTTTTGACGGTTTTGTAAGATGTGTAAGTGATTTATAATTATTTGTTTCTTGTATGTTAGATTGGAGACCTTCTGTTCAGTTTGCATCTAATGTAGTTCCTTTCCTGTGCTTGGGTTTATGTATATTTTTCTTGTATGATTGACAGTGATTGAGCAATTTTTATGGAGAGCTTGCTTTTTATCTATCAGAAATTATGCATGTTGATAGTGCTGCAAAAGTAAACAATTTTACTTTCATCACAATTTTTGATAAACACGGATTCTTTTTATGCATAAAGAAGGAAAAATATATAGCTATAACTACTTCTAGCAGGTTTGTAACTCCATCTGTTAAATGTATTCATCTAATCAAATGCCACACATGTATGAATAAATATTTCTAGATATCCAAAAATGAAACACTTCAATGGTGGTATGACATGAAAACAATAATAACAACTGACAATAAAGGCACCAAAGTTTAGTCTCTATTGGACTTTTGCCTGGTACATTTCCCTTGCACAGTATGTGATTTGTGATACAAAAATATATTTTCAAACTTCATCTGCATCTTAAAAATGTCCGACAGCTTGTTGGTTTCACCCACCACAGCCCTACCTACTCACAGCCCTGTTACTTTGCACACCCCAAATGAAATGTAAATGTCTTTGTTTAAATTTGTTGGGGAAATACTTTAATTTTATCATGGAATCAAAGTTATCTAAAGTGTACTCCTTTTTTCATGGGCATGCTGAGGAATTTATGCCTGTACCTTGCATTTGTAAATTCTTTCTTGATAGGAGGTTAACCCCATAATGTATAAAATAGTGTTTTCTGATGCTTCAACTGCTGCTTATAAAACAAGATAATGCAGGTAATTAACCAACACCTGACACAGAGGAGGAAACAGTCACTGCTAGATGTCATTTCCAAACAAGCAACATTTTATTAAAAGCTTCATTTCAGATTTCAACAACTGTTACTGCAGTTGCTCAAGTGTATTGAAGTTAATATCACAAAGTTGCACTTGCCAAATTGTAATGTGCTTTATTTGGTGCAAGAATGCTAACAATCACTTAGATATGGAAAGTCAAAGAACTCTTCACCTACATCTGTAGCAGCCACTTACAGATTTGTTCCTCCGTGTTTTTTGCAAAGGAAATAATATATTCATTAAAGGTGTTTTAGGAAAGTACAGTGTTATGAACTAACCTTAAGACAATGGCATTGAAGGGATTACTCCCTAAACACACAAACACACCCACACCAATTTGGATGTATTGACATGCCGGACTACAAGTGTAATGTGTACTTTACACACATAATAGTTTTTATAGTTGTAATTCTTTTTTTCTGTTTTCATTTTACAAAAAAAGATAATAGGAATTTTTCTAAGTAAATTGTATGGAGATCTGCAAATATGCATTAATATGTTCCCAGTATGCAGTTAGGGTCCCGATTTTCTAACCATTGTTTACCTTAACACTAGTTCATGAGGAGGGTTGTGTAAATTTAAAAATCTAAATATTAGACCTGATGAGCAATGGTTCCCTGTTACAATTGACAGAGAGGTTTTTGGGTGTTGTAATAGTGATAGTAGAAATTTTTACTTCCTGCCATGTCAGATGGATTTTAAATCTTTTAACGCATTAAATATAGGAACAATTTGTACTGTCTCACAAACATGTTACGGTTTTCCCATTTTAAGTGAAGTGCTGGCAGTTTAATAGGGCTGTTTTTAACTAGGTTTTTAAAAGTTGAAATTTGCCAGATGTCATTGGCTTGTTTGAGCCTTTATTCCTTTGGTAATAACCATGTGTGAAGCTTTCTTTTTTTAAAAAAAATGCTCTGTCCAGCCTTTGGATCCAGTGTTCCATTTATCAGGGCTGCTGCCTTATTCTGCACAAGTCTAAAATTTGCTATTTATCTAATCTTGGCAGAGAAAAGGAGTACAGAGGCTGTTGCTTTCTTAAGAATCTTTTTGCTATGCTGAGAGTAAAGATGTATATCTTTCATCAAAGAAATGCCAGTGGTGTTTTTTAAAAAATGTTAAGAATCTCAGTTTTTAAAAATAGAAAGCCCTTCACATCTAGTCATGGTTTTATTAATAGACAATGGAATCCCTTTGGTAAATACATGAATGATAGAGACTCATAAAGCTTTGCTATGGTTATTCTTCTTCCAGGCTGCTGGAGCATTTTGTTTAATGAAGCATTAATTTAACTTATCTTACTGTCTTCTCTAAAAACAAACCACAAAATTCTGAACAACTGCTAGAGTAATCATCGGGGGAAGATTTCTGAATTTGTTTTTAAGGGTGTAAAATGAGACGTCCTCTGTCTTCCAGGCTTGTTAAAGTTGCACAGTATCAATTGCCATTGATAAAAAGCGACTCCAAGAGAACTTCCTGAGGGGGGTCTGGGGGAAGGGTCATAATTTGTCATGACCCAGGCACGATTACTTGAATGTTGTTATTATTGGAGTAGAAGACCCTTAGGCTGCCATCCTTCCTGTTCAGCAGCCTTCCCCAACCTAGTGCTCTCCAGATGTGTAGCTCTGGAGAATTCAACCCCCATCCCTCCTATGTCTTTGCTGGAAATGCAGGATTTCATGTTCAACACATCTAGAGGGCACATAATTAGGATAAATATACATATATATTTACATTTACATAGGAGTTTGATTCTCTAGCATGTTCCAATTTTCTGCCTTCCTACTTTTTTTCCTGCATAGCATGGGGAATTGCAAAAAACCTCCCCAAACCTCAGATACCATGCTTTCTGAAAAATGTTAAACAACGGAGTGAGGAAATTAAAATAAGCTATATCACAACTGAAAATGTCAAGATGACATGTAGTTACTACATAAGCATGAAATTTTGTATGTAAGTGTAGCCCAGCAACTTTTGAAGATATTAACAAAACTGTTCTCTAAGAAGAGTGTCTGATGAATCCTTGTTCAATCTGAGACTTGTGGAGTCTAATAAGTTCTGAATTAAACTTTGATCGCTGCCTCAATTTGTGTGGTCATAAAACTATTGCTAGATAAGATTAGTGGTCCATTATACACTGTGGGTGGTCAGCCAGAAGCATGAGTGCCACATGTGTTACAGGAGCAGAAATACATTGTGTGCTTAGGCTGGTGCAAGGAGGCATATGGGTCTGACTCTGAGATCACAAGGCCTATGTTCCTGCATCCTCTCTAGCTTTCATTTTTTGGCTTTGCCAAACCGTACAATCACGTTGGAGGAAGGGATCAGAATGGCTTTCAGGTCTACATACTCAGTGCCAGAGAGATGCATTTTCATACTTGAGATTCACCCAATATTTGACTGCAATTAATTTGTCTATTCCAGAAGCTTTAGTAAAATATTTGAAGAAATGTCTTGCCCATTTTCCATGTTGCTATGCTCTACAAGTGTATTCCCCAGATTTCTCACTATAATGCTTATCGGAGACTGTGACTGAGACTTGTTCATAGGTGTTGAAATAGTTTAACATTCCAGAGAACCATAAAGAAACTATCAATGTCCAGGATCAAGTATAAGGATAGAATAATAATAGAGAATATCCTTTGTTCACCAGATATCAAATAGCCACACTCCTATCTTCTCTATCTGACAGTCCTCAAGTTTGTAAGATTGCATCTTCTCTTCAGTGTGAATGGCCATTCCACATATTTGGAGACATCAGTCTAAAGAAGGTTGTCCTAGGCTTTAAACAATTTTGCTTGAGAATCCTAATTATGCAGTAATATGTTGAATAATGCTAGACTTGACAAACCCTTTCAATTGATATGGAAATAAACCCAGGCAGGTTCATTTCCCCCCACTTTCACTTGCATTTTAAATAATTCATTTTAAAATGTATTATCTATCCGGTTCAAACTATTGACGTTTGGATTAATAATTAGTGGGTAACGGAGTAGTATAATAAAACTTCTGCTTTGCATATGTATTCCAAAAAACCACTATTTTTGTGACCATGTTTGTGTGCTATTGCTTTTTATTCCATTTCTATTAAATCATATTTATTCTGCCTAGCCAAAATGGCCATTATGATGGTGGAAAATAGCAGATAGGTTGTAGCATATTATGTGGCCTTGACAGAATAAAATATATATGTTGCATTATATGTAGTGTGTATTACGGAGCCTGTATTCGGTATTTGTGGCTAAATAGGCTATGCAATTTTGCCTATCTGACTTGAGAGAAACAAAACAAGAACCATATGGCAGCTATCTGAGCAAGACTATATAACCTATTTTCTACAGCTATCAAATATACATCATCTATGTAATTTATGTTTTGATATTGTCAAGTTTTGATTTTAGGTTTTGTTGAATGAAGAGAAGCGTTTTATTTTACAGAGAAACTAAAATGAGTAGAAGTTACCCTGGCTCATGGTGAATTGTTTCAGGGGAAGAAATTAATTCAGCTTATTAGCTGTCATATTTATTCTTGCAAAATGGTATCTTTTCCTTAGTTTAGTATATTTAAAAATATGTGACATAACTCTGGTTGAAAAAAAAATGCAGATCTTTCAAAATGAATGGTTTATTCAGATGTAATCTCCCTTTCTTTTAATGTTATCAATAAAATAACATTAAAATAGTTATCAATAAAATAGTTGCCAGATGATGAGCTTCTTGGCCTCTCTTTTATTTTTCCTGATAGAAAGCCTGATGGATGGTTAAAGTATTTTCTTTTAAATCTTCCTTAGATACTAAATAAGTTTATATATACCTCCCAAACTGATTTGCTGTTGACTGGCATAATCTGGCCTAACCTAATCCATGTTCTGAGCTCTTCCTCCTTTTGTCCTGAATTCCAAGATCTTTTAGGGAGGAGGAGACATATATACAGTTGAAAGGATTCCTTCCACAAGCTTCCTTGCATTTGGAAATCCCAATGAGGAAGTTTCTTCCTGATTAGGGATGGGGTGTTTGGAACACACTTTCAGACTTCTTCCCCTGTCCTAGCCAACTTGAACCGCACCAGCTCTGTCATGGCAGCCCTTGACCAGTGGGTTGAACAGATTCATATCACTTGCCCATCTTTCCTCCAGTTGAATAAATACCTAATAAATAAACAACCTGATATGTGAGCTTTGGCATAATTTATAGCTTTGGAAGTAGTAGGCAGTAATTCTGTCAGTAATTCAAGAATTAATGCAGAGTCTAATATTAGCTTTATGGACACTGGGGAAAGGACTTTTTTGATCATAACCCCAGAGATTCATTGGTGGCCTCCAAAACCCCAACCCAAGAGCTGGGAGATCCCAAATATTTGGGACTGTGAGATGGGGTTTTACTTTTGAATTACTTTTTGAACAAAAATAAAGAATTCAAAAACTGAATCATTCCTCAACCTGACTTGGGCTATTTTACCCACATTTTAGGAGTTAAGGCCTCCTTTTTGCTTCTGAAGCCCCAAAGGTTTAGTTGATTCAGTTGGTTATTGCTCTTGGGAATCATACAACTAACTAAAATCTTCTCTACATATCTTCAGTTATGCTGTGCTTTACTTTTATTTTTACTTAGATGTACAGTTACTTAGATTTTTACACCAGATATAGTGAGCAATGTCTGCCCCACTGGCATTCAGCATGCTCAGTGCTACTCTTGGGCCTGTTCACCCTGCTCAAATTGCCACCCATACTTTGAATCATCCCATGGCGGCAACTAGGCTTATGACAAAAAAGATCAAGACACCATTGCTCTTAAATCATCTCCCAAGGTGTGTAATCCTACAAGGGAAGATCTGCTTCTATGGTCTTAGGCCATCCTTCTTCTCCTTAATGGCTCCTGATTCACCAGTGTGAGCAAACAACATGGGAAGATTGAAGAGATGCCTTGAATTATTTCCTTCTGGACAGCTATAATTACACTGACCATGAATCTCTTATTATAAAGGACAGTGCTTTATAGAGAAAGCTGCCCCAGGTTTATTTAATTGAATGATTTATCTTCTTGATTTTGCTCTTGAATTTTCCTTTGTGAAATCAAAGTTATAAACACAAACAATTGTTCCTTTTCATCTTTCAGATTTGCCCCTTTTTCAAGTTTGTCCTTTATTTTTTCCATGAAAAATGGTCAGTGTGCCTGTAATGTAAAGCATAGCCCCCCAACCTTTTGGGCACCAGGGACCAGTTCTGTGGAGAGAGGCTTTTCCACAGACTGGGGGAGGGGACATGGTTTCGTGTGCTGCCTGTATCCCATGGATGGGATTTTGCTTATTTGTGTGGCCCGGTTTCAGGCATGCCACGGCCCAGTGCCAGTCCACAAACCAGGGATTGGGGACTTCTGATGTAGAGGAGCAAAGGAAAAGATAAAGCACATACACAGCCATTATTAGTGACAAGGATGTGGCTTAATTTTTTCTTCTTTTTAAGTCTATGGGAACAGTTATTTGTAAGGCAAAGATATGACTGGCATTTTGCCCAATGGCCTCCCACTCAAAATCTGATGACTTCAGAGATGTTTTTGACTGATGCAAAAGTTATGTGTGTATATCTTCTGTTCAATTAAAAAACTGAAGGCATGAAAATGGTTTTAAGGATTCTGATTTATTTTTTTTTTAAATACAGATGCGTGAGAGAAGCAGGGTAGGTTGGAAGGGTTCCTGCCTGCTGGATCAGTCTTCAGGGAGTAGGGGGAGGAGGAGAAATGCAGAATTATCTTCCTTGGGGGCTAAACATTTCTTGTAAGAGTCTGTCCATAGCATGATTTCCGGCCACAGAGAAAAGTGCAAAGCATCTGGAGAAAAGGAGACTTTCTTTACCAGCTTGTTTCCTGCAAGTTAAATTGGAAGACCTTGTCTGTGCAAATAGATTTCAAAATAGAGCCTGCCCTTTGACTGTGGCTGTAATTGCACAGCTCACACAGTGTTTTATTTGGCTGCCAAAGTAGTTAACCCCTAGAACTTAAAGGCTATGGATGGCGTGACCAGCACGGGTGTGCAGACATGACCATGTGAATGCCTTGTTGTTTAAATAAGCCTGCTTACGCCAGACTCTTCTCATAAATCTGGGGGTGGGCATCTCTCTCTTTCTCCCTCTCTCTCTCTCTCTCTCTCTCACACACACACACACACACAATCTAAGATATAGCTTTTGGGTATGCAGATAATGAGATTATGGTAGCTAACTTTCAAGGAAGGAAAAAAAGTTGTTTCATTGCTTTGATGTAACCAACATCTGTCAACAGGGTAAATTTGCTTTTCTTTAATTTCAAGAGCTCTTGTGCTTCCTTCTATGTCCAATCAGTTTAAGCTTCTGCCTGAGGCACTCCCTGTGTTGTTCTTTTCTTCCACCAATGTTCAGGTTAATGCATGTGAAATGTGAGCCTCACTTCTCTTGCACAGGTTACAAAGAATTGCAAATAACCTTTATCATTTATGTGGGGTGGCTTTCAAGCATATGTGTATTTTAATCCCTCTCTTCTATTTACACGGATCATTGTGTCACTGAGCATTTTGGGGATTTCCTTCATAAAATGTGTATTATTTCTTATTCCTTGCAAGATTTGGTAACTGTTAAAAAAACAACACTTGAATAGCTAGCCAATTAAATGTATATCTTCCAGTTTAATTTGTTACACTCCATAGTCATTCTGTATTCTTTTTGAAATTTAAAACTGTTATACCTGTTGCAAATGATCTTTTTTTATAAAGAGAGATAATTAATCAAGAAACCAGATTAAACTTGGGTGGATAAATGTTAACTATGTCAGCATGATAGTCGTAGATAAAGCAAGTAATTTTATGCTTGACTGAGCAAAAATCTGTTCATCCAGTAATCAATTGCTTATCTTGGATAGCCTCATGGCCATTGTTCTGAATAACATTTCAGTTATTTATTTGTGATTTGGTACATGGTTGATGTTTGCAACTTGTACTAATATAGTTTAGCATTTTGAAGAGTTCTGTTTTTTGCATTTGAATATATATGGGTGGGTATAAATGGATAGATACTGAAATAGACACAAAATTATATAAAATTTAGTTCCTGCCGTTACACTGAGAATCTACTGTGGTAACCTTTCAGTATGTTGATTGAAGTTTAAATAAGTTTTTAAATAGCTTGATGAAACATGAGAGAATTTGCACTAATTTATGTTGAAATTATGTGGTTTTTTGATTCTTGTAGCTCTTTAAAACATAAAGCAATTATTGTTGCTACTATTAAATTAAGTCTGTTGGGATGGGGTCAAAATGAATCTTGTTGACCAGAAGAAAAATCATACATGAATTACTAAAATTTCCTTAATTAAGGGTCATTATGGAATACACATAAAAATCCTTACTACTAAGTAAGTGAAATGGGAGCATTTCATTATATATTTTAACACATGTGAACAGATAACAATTAAAATAAACCTAGAGTAAAAAAGGATAATAAGTATGAGGCATACTAATGCAATAAAAATTAAATATATATTTTTTTCTATGTTTATTATCAGACCATTTCTGTGTACATCAAGAGAAATTATGATCTAGTATATTTTTCATGAATAGAATTGAGGAGAATGAAATCCTGAAGATTAACTAAATATTGTTTAATGTCATAAAAATGTACTGAGAGCTATCGAATTTACAGAAGGCACAAACTCATTTTTGTCTGGTTTATTATTTCAGCAGTAAAGAAATTCTGATGGATTTTTTAATATTTCAAACACATTCTAAATGTTTTCTTCTGTTCACTGTATCTGCCATGGCTTGCTGTTCCTAAAATAAGATAATATATAATCAACACACAGCACCACTTTTAAGACATTTTTTTCAAAGGAAATATTAAACCAGGTAAAATATTTTAAAACTAAAATGTTATATAGTCTTTCTGAAAAATAGAAGTTTCTTAAAAAAAGTGTACAATGTCTAAAATAGTGTTTCATCCATTTAGATAAATTTATTTAAGACACTAAATTGTTTAATGCATGAAAAAGATATTAGATATTGGTTATCTTATTAATTATGTTAATCTTATTGACATAATTTGACAATAACTGAGATTTTTGCAAAGCAGGCAACAGAATTATGAATTGGACTGAAGATTGCAATCAGTGATTGAAGAAGGCAGTATGGCAAATTGTTATGAAACTTGGCAGATTTGAAGATTTAAAACAACATTATAGCGCAATTAATTTTTCAGTTTCTCTGAAAAGCTCTCCTCAAGATGACTTTCCTCAATCAGCCTTTTTAATTGTGTTTTCTGATGCAACATTTTATGTTAACACAGTGAAAAAATATTTATTAGATTACATAGCCCTTTCTGATATGGTAGGCCTTGTTGCTGATGGTTGCATTCTGTGGTTTAAATCATGCAAAGCGGGTTTCCATTTGCGCCAAAACAGCTGCTGTAGAATCCTCTGAGAGAGAGAAAAAAACCCAGAGCTTTGTAAGATGTTTTCCATTTATAATTAAAAGCAAAGAAAAATCACTTGCTACAGCTCTTGGCAGTCGCAAGAGGGAGCTGGGGACTTAATCCACATCTAGAGCCCAAGAGACCTATCTCTTATCAACACCCACCCGATAAGATCTGCCAAAGCAAGTGGATGCAACCTCTTTCCCGATTATAATCCTGTTTTCTTCTACCTTTATACAGTAATTCATAAAATTTAGCTTTCTGTGCAGTGTGTTTTAAATTCTGTCTTATAAGTAACAACCACAGAACAGGAATAGTTCCCTATGTTCTGCTGTCACTTGATAACTTGCTTTTTAAAAATGTATCATTTTTCCATTAAGTCCAGAAAGCCAGGTCCTAAGGTTGGTACCATGGTTAAATTCACATAGATCCTTTGATACCTAATGAACCTGCTGTCCCCTCTCTATTAAAAAAACAAAAACAAAGGTTGTTCCTGAAATTTTACCAAGTTTCCAGTCACGCGAAACACTGTGGCCTTCTGAAGAAAAGAAGATGAAGGAAAGAAAACAAAAAAAAAGAAGGGTAAGGAAAGTGGCAAGATGAGAAAAAGGGAGGGTGCTCTCAGTAAAATTGAAAGGATTTAATGAAAGGAGAAGGCGAGGCAGGTGCAAAACGTCATCAGCTGTCCACAGGGCCCAGATTGCATGCTTTATTACTTTTGGTGCATTTTCCTTTCCTTGTCTCCAAAATATTTTCCCACTTTTCCACTCTTGGTCCTTTTGCTAAATTTTTTGTGGTAACAAAATTGATGGGGAAGGAGTTGGTATCCTCTAGGAGAATTACAAATAATAGGCATTTTTTTCTTCTTCTGTCCCGTAACATTCCATAGAGTACACTGTCTACATAAGACATGGCTGTTTTAGGATCTCCCAGAGGAAGAATCTATCTGTTCACTTACAGAGAGAATAGGACAACTCTCCCAAGTATTTATATTATTAGTTGTACATTTCCCAGTCCATGATAGATAATTGTTAGTAGTGCCAAGTGTTTAAATACTCCCTAAAAAGTTGGAGAGTGCATGGAGATGATAGGCATTGGACTTAAAACATCTGGAAACTTGCAGATTTTCTATCCTTAATCAGGAATCATCTTAGTTTTCTTGAGAAATAAAATTATAAACTTCGATCATACTCATCTTTATAGCAAGTTGGTCTATATATAGGTCTACATCTGATGAAGAATTTAAATCCTTAATGGGGGTAATTCTAAATTGTGATGTCTTATGGAACTGCACAGTGGTGCTATTCTACCGGTTCGGCCTGGTTCTGGCGTACCGGTAGCACCGAAGATCAGCACAGGCCAAACTGGTTCTCTCTGACAAGCTGCTGTTGGGCCTACCAATCTGCCCAAGCTCCCATACTGACCTTTATTCCCTGCTTTGGAAGCGCAGCTGCTTTGCGCGGCACAGCAGATTGAAGCTACAGGAAGAGTACAGGATTGCAGGAAGTGAGTAGGAAGCCTCTGCACGTGCGCAAAGTGCATGTTTGGTGCATGCGCGCAATGTGTGCATGCTGAGGAATTTATGCCTGTACCTTGCACCCACCAAACGACACCCACCAAACAGGTGGTAAACTATTTTGAAACGCACCACTGGAACTGCATATCATATAAATTAAAAAGCATTCCGCATATAAATTAAAAAGCACTCTAGTTTAATCCAACCCCCCACCCCCGGGTCCTTCCTTAAATTTATTTTCAGTCAGGAAGGGTATTTTGACAGAAGCTTACTTTTTAGATAAGGAAACTCTGAAATGCATTCTGGTGACCGGTGGATTAATTTAGCATGATTTGTAGCACAATGTAATTTCATGCATATTTTCATAGTTCACTGGGCTTTATTGTTCACATTGTATTGGAACCCTGATTCAGTGGACCTTATTTAGCTTTTATATAATTTATTTGCTGTTGCTGTATTGAGTAATGATAACTCTTCATGTGGATTGCCAAAATATTTAGCAGGTGCAGTGAATAATTAGTTTCTGTTGTATGTTCTAATGATAGCCAAGGAATATAGTTGTCTCAATTTGCAATAGCAGTTGCTTTTATGTTGATAATGCATTTTTGTCAGCATAATCATTGTACTGAAGAACCTTTGCGGAGATGCAGGGTGAAATGTCATTCAAAAATCCTGAGCAATATTGATCTCCTGGAGCAGGAGAACCTGACTGACTGCTAAGAGAATCTGGGTTATCTCTATCCAAGAAATCCATAGTAACTCACCACTTTTCCAATTTGTCCCCTGATCAATACTTTGGATCTCCTGAAACCAATGGATCTCCTGAAAGGCTTAAACCTTTGGATCTCCTGAAACCAAATATATAGAAATGGTGAAAGTTATAAACAGGGGCTGGAAAGCGTAACTGTGTTTATTGCTCTGTCCTGAGAATGCGTAGTGTGCCAGTGAAGAGTTTGGTAATGAATAGAACTTTCATTATCCAGAGTGTATTGATTTTCAATAAGGAGAGAGAGAGAGAGAAAAGGAAGAAATCTTAACCACATGAAAGATGCCTAATAAATTTTTAGATGCTAGATGGGAAAATGTAAACAAGATTTCACTTTTTGGGAGGGTTGGGTTTAGAAGCATAGCTTAAACTTACTCATAATTAGAAGAATAAAATATGCAAAACGATCAAATAATGAAATTTTTTACTATATGGAATGTATATGCACTATTTAATTGATTTTAATTCAATTTTTATTTTTGCATACTTGGTATTAGTTTATTAGTTTACAATATTTTTATTTTAATGTTATGAACCTGAGGATGAATATAATTGTAACACAGGAGGGGAGAGGGATGTAGTTATAACAGCAAGAGTGAAATATGGCCTTAGAAGAGGCATGAAAGCATGTTAGAGTTGGCTTCAGTAACCCATATCTCCCATATTCCAGATATTACTGGAAATTGAAAAAGAGTCTTTATGGTTTGAAGCAATCAGGATATGAGTGGAACCAATGTATAATTAAAAATTAACCTAAGATAGGTTTTGTAGTTGGCAGGCTGTCCGTGCGTTTGCTTCAAAAGAGAAAGTAATGGTGAATTTCATTATTGCTATTATTTTACTGATGACATAGTATTAATCACCAAAACTGCAACAAGAAGCTACTAAACATAATCTCACTGTTAGAATAGAAATTTAGATAGAAACAGTTAGGGAGAAATCAAACAATATCTTGATTTAAAGATAGATGAACTAGGGGAGGATACAAGATCTCAAAGACAGATAAAATTAACCATACTAAAAAGTTTTTAAAATGGACTTGTAAGCTGGCTAAAATTTCACCAATGAGCCAGGAGTTTAGCCAGGGAGTTTAGTTCAAAAGTCCTATTTTTTGATCAAGACACATTTATCAGTCCCTGTGCATTTGGTTAGTTTATCTTGTATCTCAGTAATTTGGTCAAGGCCAGATATTTGGATACGCTGTTAATTTCAATTAGCGAGATTAATGCTGAGCCAACGATAGGCACTAGCAAGCCTGCTAACGTGTAGTTAAGATATCATCGAACAACAAACAAATGCATTATGCATTGTATTTGGAGCCAAAACGATGAAATTGAATTTGAACTTGCATATGCTGATGCACAGGTTTTGCTACAGACAATTATAATACCATGAAAATCTACATCGAGGTACTATTAGTATTATTTGGGAAAAGCATTGATTGGATGGAGGTTTATTTAGATAGAAACATCTAAGTTTGTCAACACATGGAGGCTGCATATTCTCATGTTTGGTCTTTACTATGTACAGAATTTACGTCTTTGTATAAGCAATTATTAATTGATATGGGAATTAATGTTACAGATTCTATTCGTTGTTTACAAAAGATAACATATCATCAATATAGATTGGCCGTTTCAAATATTGACTTGTCTAAAACAAGAATTGAAACACACAGATTAAGATATTCTAAATGTGAGACAAATGTGTTGCCAACAAAGTAAAATGATCTTAAGCTGGAATACTGATATGTCAGAAACATAAAACATAGCAGTATCATTTTACAAAAGTCCCAAGGCTCTATAAAGCATAAAGCATTGTGCTGTGAAGATTTAATTGGACCTTAGAAGGATTAAGGTTGCTCATATATTGTCATACCCAAAAGGCGGAGAAGTGTTAGTAATGTAAATGTCACCTTAACAAGCTATTTGGGGTCTGAAAATATATAAACCCAGGATAAACATTTTAAAACTGTATCTTTTAAGAGAATCCTAAAAGTGTTATTGGGTGTGGTTTCTCAAATCAGGCCATAAGATGGAGCCAGGCAACACCTGGGTTTGTTTAGTTCTTAGTTTTTAGTCTCAGAAGAGAATGTGTCTTCAGTGTTTAGTCTCTGTTTTCTTCTGCGTGGAGAGTTTTGCCGTTCCTCCATTTATTCTTCTACTTGACTGCTATTCTTGGATTTGATGTAGGTCTGGTTACTGGCTATTCTTGGATTTGATGTAGGTCTGTTACTTAACTATTTTTTGACACTGGACTTTGTTATTGGATTATCCCTGGACTGAAAACTGGATGACTTACCTGTGAATGACTTTGGACTGCTTGTTTTTGAAATTTGCTTAAACCTTTCTGGAAGTAAAAACCTACATTTACTGTAAAATGTATCTATGTGCTGTGTGTGTATTATTCAAACACTTCTCTCAAATACGTCTCCCTGTATATGCTCATTCTCCTAATGGGGAATTACCTCAGCTTACTAATTACCCAGTAATGTTTTCTGGTATAAGCTTTTATAAAACTGCAAGGATTGAATTTTTACGTCTGGAGCATCTAAGCCAATAGGACCTGATAAATGGCTTAAGCATGTACAGAAAAGGGAAGTTGAATCAAATGAGCCTATTTTCCAAAGCACCTGAAGGCCAGATAAGGTATGATGGATGGAAACTGAACAAGGAGAGATTCAACCTAGAAATAAGGGGAAATTTTCTGACAGTGAGAACAATCAACCAATGGAACAGCTTGCCTTCGGAGGTTGTTGGAGCTTCATCACGAGAAGGTTTCAAGAAGACACTGGACTGCTATTTGTCAGAAATGGTATAGGGTTTCCTGTATTCTGTCTACATTCTCCTGCTTGAGCAGGGGGTTGGACCAGAAGACCTCCAAAGTCTCTTCCAACCCTGTTACTCCCTCCCATTTTGGGGGTTGTACTGATTGAGACTATAGGACAATGGTGGTGAACCTCTGACAATATTTAAGGTGACCATACCAGTGTCCACCAAAGAAGTGTGCTCTCACATGGCCTCTGGAGCCTCCAGAAGTACCATGCCCTTGTGTGGCCTCTAAAAGTCACATGAGAATGGAGTGTGCTTTCACACAGTTTTCAGAGACTGCAGAGGCTGTGGAAGAGCATTCTCCAAAGCCATTCAAGAACAAAGACCGTTTGCCACCTGGAGCAGCCTTGGGTAGGCCTCAGGAGCCTGGCAATAGAAAGAGAGCTGGGCTGTGAGGGCAGTCATGTCATTCTCCAGGGTTCACAAACCTTGGTGAATAACATGAGGCAACCATTTTGAATGGCAGAAGTGGTACTGGAGCTGAAGTCAAGGCCCTGGTCTCTATCTCAGGCCTAGGTGCCGCTGTTCAGGGGGAGGGTCTAGACGTGCCGGAGATAAAAAATTGCTTCTCTTTCAATGGAGTGTGTATATGTGTGACATGCCAGAAGAATCAAGTTAGGCATTTTCCAAATTGTTGACACCAAGTCCAAAAGGTTCACCATCGCTGGTCCAAAAGAACTGGAGAATTAATACTAGTATTTTGTACAATCACAGACAAATCTGTTGAGGAAGAAAGTTAAAGATATCCTTTATTTACAAGTTTGAATTTGGGGTGTTAAGAGGATTGTGATCAAAAGGCCACTTTATTAAGAAAGATAAAGGAGAACAATAGGGTTAATTTATGGCATATATGTTACATGAGGTAGTGTGCACTTTGAAAAATGAAGAGAAAAAAGTCAAACAAGAAATAAGTGAAGTTTGCAAGAGAATGGAAAAAGCACACTATTATGAAAATAATAAAAATGTATTTTTTTATCAGGCTGGGGCAGATAATTAAAAAGCTTCAAGTTTTTTTGAGTCCTCATTATGACATTGATATGTCCAAATCATATTTTGTGCAATAGTAAGTAATTGGGTTGCCATTGCCTTCTTCAGTATTTAGTTAATTTGCTTTGTAGTTGACTGCTGTTTAGAAAAAAATGTGTTGCTCTCCACCAAAATTGTGGTTCCTGCTTCATGATGCAGTGATCAAAGAATGCATCTTTAGAGTAAATCTGGCCATAGTCCAAGTGGGTTTTTTGCTCAATCCATGCACAGGACAAGATATTTTATTTCCTAGTTGAGAGAAGAATATACAAAGTCTGTACAAAGAAATGATTAGAAAACCATCTCTAAAATGAAGGAGAAAGAAGAACCAAAGGGTGCTAAATT
Source organism: Laticauda laticaudata (assembly GCA_004320025.1). NCBI lineage: Eukaryota > Metazoa > Chordata > Lepidosauria > Squamata > Elapidae > Laticauda > Laticauda laticaudata. The sequence goes on along the minus strand of BHFT01015927.1, from coordinate 17,198 downwards.
TGAAACTTCCTCTCACTCTAGTGCTTCTGCCATATTGTCCATTGAAAGGAGCATGCTGGGCTCAGGAGACCATTGTACTTTCCATCCCTGTCATACTTTTGATCCATGAGATCAGTGGGAGAAAATGTCATTTGTGCTGCTCTGCTCATCAGTGTTGTCATTCATATTGCTTGAGCTAATATATGTCACTTCCACAGCTGCAGAGTTATCTACCAAGGAGAAAATGAATCTGCAGATTTTACTCTGCTAGTCATTGCCTATTAGAGTTCATCTCCATTTTGAGGCCATGAGCCAGCACTACCCAAAGATGTTTTCACGGTCATTTGGCCAGCATGATGTTGCAGGGCACTGTTTCCTCTCTACGAAAGTGATACCTATTTATCTACTTGCATTTGCATGCTTTTGAATTGCTAGGTAAACAGGAGCTGGGCGAAGACAAGTGCTCACCCCACCGCATGACATTCAGATCTTGAACCCTGGCTGTTGCTTTTCCAGCTGACAAGCCCAGCATTTTAATTGCTGAGACATCCTGTCGCCTATCTACCAATGAGAGATTGCATGTATTCAATTGGCTCTCTGTAAAATTTTCAAGATGTACATTTTCATGAATCTGTTCAGTAACTTTCACATTTGTCATTTATATTTTTACAAACTTAGGAATGGTCTACTGACTTGTAGAAACCAAGAGTAAACCTCTTTTCCTTGTTACTAGAGAATGTTCCTTAATATTTCTATCTTGCTTGAAAGATTTGGGTTTAAGCTGCTCACAATCCATTTTCCTACCCCATTAGTCCATGCACGAGGCCTATGGAATAATGGAGTTGCCTGTAATATGCTGATCCTCGGTCATCTCTTGAGGTGCTATACAAACCTAAGCCATTTTCATTTACTTGCCTGGAAAGAACATTATGAAACCCTGCAGAAAGTCTTAAAATGGCAGCTGCTATTCAGACTGGCCTTTTGTTCAGTATTTTTTGGGCTCCTGAAAGGAGTGTCCCACTGCTCTAATTACAATAAATGGGTATATTTCATGTATTCTGTATTTCATGTGTTCTGTGGAATACTAGGAGGAGGAGGGAGCATAAAAAAAGCCAAATATTTTATAAATGTAAAGTGAACATGTCTCTACAGATACAAAGGAGAGAAATTAGTCGGATTGAAAAACTACTATCCGCAAAGAAACCCATGTTTTTTTCTCAACATTCTAAAATATATTTTGAAACATTTGAAGGAAATCACTGCACTGGGCAAGAAGATTCAGATAACACAACTCTGGTGTCTGCATGTTCAAAATGGAAATTGTGGAGCTGATGTATCCCAGAAACTTCCCTTCTTGCCTGCCAGGTGCCATGCCCTACCTGATTTTATTTTGGGCTATTTTTATTACTTTAATTAGAAAAATAAAATAAAAATCTACCGTGTTTTGAAATCAAGCTCCAACCATGAGGATAATCTTTATGTCTAAGAATGTTTCAGTGCCCCTGTATCTAGCCTAGCTAGGGCAGTCTTCAAAAATAAAATAAAAATGCGAGGCTACTGCCAATGCTTTCTTTGGAATTATGCCCTTCTTCCCAGATGAAAAGGAAATAAACTGAGATGATAGATAAGATGGAGAGGAAGGTGTCTTGTTTGTTTGCCTTTCATAAATGAGTAGGCATTTGTATTTAATCACACCAAATGGTAGCTCTTTGGTCAGTGTGCCTGTAATGTGAGTATGCCTATAATTTTACTTGCTCAAAAAGGTTGGGGTTCCCTATTGTAGAATTTAGCCTGGATATGGCAGTTTTTCTACCTTGATAAAATCCTGCGGTTCAGGATGGAAATCCTGCAAATCATGGAAAATTCAGCTTATTTTATACTGATTCTGGAAATTGTAATCCTCAAATATCCAGTGTTCTGGTTCAAATTTGCATTCAGTGAGATTTGTTCCTGAATAAATAGACTTAAGATAATTCACTACTTTAAGTAATGATAATTATTTGGCTTACTGATTAATTAGCTTATTTTTTTCTGTAACTGTGTAGTTTTCATTAGTATTGGCAAGTTATTTATGTGTTTCTTCTGGCATATCCAGACTGATTAATTTGCTTAGCATAGCTCACCTTATAGTTAGATAAAGGAGGTGGTGATAGTTGCCTTTGATACTATCATTATATAGAGTTCGTAATTTTTTGAGCCAGTTTGGTATAATGGCGAATAAACCAGGCTAGACACTGAGGGACTGGGTTCCAGTCCTGTCTGAGGCATGAATGTCAGTTGGGTGACCTTGGGACAGTCACTCTCTCAGCCTTCGGAAACAGGCAAGGGCAAACCAAATCTGAAATCTTGCCAAGGAAACTGGAGGGACTGTGACTCAGGCATAAAAAAAGTATTTGTATCTTCAACATGGAACAGTGGCAAGATCTTCAGAACCAAGATTTTTTCAAAGACTCTTGATATATTTCCTTAAGTATAACCCTTCAGACAGTGAAATATTTTGGGGCGCTCACTCCTGCTCCTCATTACTGTAACAAGTACATCAGTATTAGTTCCATCCTTGCTGTCCTTTCGCCTGACTCCACTCTTATGCATTGTTGGCTGAGCAAATGCTAAGGAAGATCAGATTCAGTTAGCATTTGGATGGGAGATTACCAGAAAATTTCAGGATTGAGAAGCTCAAAAACTATACTTGCAGAAACTTTATGAAGAAAGCATGAGTCAAGTTTAATTCAAAGGAGACTCTTATCTTTTAATGCCATCTATATTCCCTCTTTTCTTTCTTTCTTTTCTCCAGACCAATAAAAATAAAAATATTACATTTCTCCCCCATGCAAATGATAAAAAATTGTTTCCCCCCTACAATATTGTACAATTTCTATCATCTTCATAATAGCAAAAAGGCTTAGAGTCAGAGATGTCTTTGGCTTGTTCCTTTATCTTCCTGCTAAAGATGTGTCATTGTCCAAGCAGAAATGTATGTGTTTGTTGTGAAATCTAATTTATTATTGGTGTTCTTTTCTGTAATATTATACTGTGTGCATATGCATGCTGTGCAGGCATTTTGAAAATGATGGTTAAATGAAGTAGAACTAGTAATTAACACCCCCCCCCCANATCATTTGCATGGGGGAGAAATGTAATATTTTTACTTTTATTGGTCTGGAGAAAAGAAAGAAAGAAAAGAGGGAATATAGATGGCATTAAAAGATAAGAGTCTCCTTTGAATTAAACTTGACTCATGCTTTCTTCATAAAGTTTCTCCAACTATAGTTTTTGAGCTTCTCAATCCTGAAATTTTCTGGTAATCTCCCATCCAAATGCTAACTGAATCTGATCTTCCTTAGCATTTGCTCAGCCAACAATGCATAATTGTTTTTTTTCCCCTTAGAAAACGCAAGATACTTTAACTCACAATAGATGGCCTGTAATACTACTCTCCTTTTAAATAAACTAGCTTGCTTAATAATAAAATAAACCAGCTTTCTGGTTGTAGATTAGGGGAATGTGATGTATCTTGGTTCCTCCCAGGTTTTCATTGGAATTTAATATGATGCGGCTGATGATAAGCCATGATCCTCTATCAGACATGTTAATTGATTAAAAATAAAAGGTAGTCTTGTTTTGAGCCACACTAGATATCAATGTCATATTGAGTGATCATCTTCTCTGATTGTACATATGGTATATTTACAAAGGTAGAACAAAGCCAAAATTTCTTTTAAAAAGTATTAATGTCATTAATATGATTACATGGTTATAAATGATAATTTATTCCATTGATGCAGATACTGTACCATATATTTGTCCACAGGCCATGTGACTGGCTGTCAGCGTGTTTTCTACTCATCAGTTAATCATATCTACTTATACCCATCAAGCATTCATCAAAGAAGATATATTTTTTGCCACAGACAGAAAAATGCTTATAAGGTAGTTTGGCCAGCTGATGTTTCTCCTCCTTATCCAGTTCCTAAGGTACTATCATTTCTATTGCTCTGTTGCTTCTTTCAGGAGTCAATATAGAGATTTATTAGATGAATAATGAAGTACATCCCAACAACTAGCAGTTTGAATCACGATTTTGTTACCAGGGCTGGGATTTGTACATGCACAAAGTAATCGAGTTCCTGCTATGGTAAAGAAAGCATTTAGTCAATTTCTCAGCCAGTTTCAATTTGATACTCCTGCTGCTGCTATGTCCCAATGTTTTGGTTAGCCTCTGGTTTAAAAAATAATGAAATTTGTTATAAATCGTGTAAATAGGAATTGGCCATATATCAACAATTTTTTAATATCCATTTTTAAATTAGGAAATCTAAAAACAGTTTTTGCCATCATAAGGGTTTTTTTTTAAATATGCTGCCAGCTAATAATGTTCCTATTAAAAAGTTCTTCAACTGTCATGATATATATCTTAAACTATTGTTATACTGCTTATAACATGCAGGAAGATAAAGGAGCAAAGGCCGCATAATATGTTTCAAATAACTGATGTATTTCCTTATTTAATTCTTCATTTAGATAGATTCTTAGAAAATGCATGGTCATGTTGTTTTTGTTTCATGTTCATTAACAATTTTTGAATTGTGATGGCTTTTATCATTGAAATTACTTTGTAATTTGTAAACTATTACTTTCAAAATATTGGAAATATGTTTGTGTTTATTTGTGCATTTGTGTGTCTGTGTGTATATCCTGTTGTAAACTTCTTTGAGTAGAATTTGATCCCTGAGGACAACATGGATAGGTTCTTATTTTTCTTTGCAATAAGCTGATGAAAGTGATCTGTCACTGTCATCTTCTCATTTATTTTAACAATTTGTGAGTCTAGTCTAAAGCCTGGGATGTTGGGTTTTTTTCAGCTTTGGGGGAGTTCTCAGATTGGGAATAATTTACCCCTCAGAGGATTCTGGTACTGCTGAACTAGAAGAGTTAAGAAAAGTCTCCTGCCTGCCTAGTCATTGAATACTACCGTGTTTCCCTGAAAATAAGACTGTGTTTTATAGTTTTTTTTTTTGCCACCAAAAAAAGGCACCAGGTCTTATTTTTGGGAGATGCCATCCACCACCTCTCCACTTTCCTTTTCACTGTCAGAGGCCTTCAGGAACTTCTTCTGCGGCCAACAAGGCTTTCCTGAAGGCCTCTGCAGCCGATAACAGAGCTCCAGATCGATCTGGACCTTTGTTTTCAGCTACAGAGGCCTTCAGGAAAGCCTTGCTGGCCTTGCCGGCTGCAGAAGAAATGGGTTGGCAAGGCAGGTGTTGGGTGTGCGAGGCCTGGCTACAACTGTTCAAAGGTAAGTAGTAGGGCAGCTCCTGCCCTCCCCATCCTCACCCTAGCTTAATTTTTACCCGTGCTTTCTGGAGTGGGCGGGATCTTAATCAGGGTTTATTTTGGGGATAGGGCTTATATTGGGCATACATGTAAAAATCAAGCTAGGACTTACTCTCAGGGTAGGTCATATTTTTGGGGAAACAGGGTATGGTGCTATTTTGGTATGGGTATTACACCTAGCCTAGATTGGATAGGGTAGAGGTGATCCACTCAGCCACTCACGGAAGCTTCTAATGGTTTGGGGCATTGTTCACTATCTTAAGCTTTTGAAGAAAAGGAAGGATAGAAATCTATCTCACAAATAAATGAATAAAATACTGACCAGTGTTGAGGTCTAATGTCTTTCATGTAAGAAACCTAACAGATTAGGCATAGTTCAAGCACACATACACACACACACACACACACACACACATACACACAAAGAGAGAGAGAGTGTGTCATGCCCCTGTCGGAATCTGAGTCCAAGTGGGAGGCCGAGCAGCTGACAGGGAGTGGGAGTGTGGCTCCATTGGCTGTGGAAGAAACTGGGGAAGGGAAAAATCGAGCTGGGCAGAGCAGGGGAGAGGTAGAGCAAGGCAGAGGGAATTCTGAGGAAGATTCAGGCCCACCCCCTCTCCATCCTAGGGCACACGGGGAGGAACGGAGAAGAGAGCAACGTGAGTTGCGTGGCTTATGGGGGAGGAAAGGGCCCTGATTCCCTTCATTAGCTGCAGCTGGGAACACCGTGTTTAAAAAGGGTAGCTACGCACAGCAACTTATGGGAAGCAAATCGTGAGTTATCTTTGATTCTCAAGGCTTATCTAAGTTCCTGGCGTCTTCCGAACTGTGTGTGTTTTGTTGCCTTTAAAGTTTGCAATTCCTTATCTTGCCCTGTCCAGTTTATTGCTGCAGCATGGTTTGTGTGGATTTTTATTTACAGTTTATATGTACTTTGTGTTCGGACTGAATTTCCTCCACATAAAGACTGTTCTTGGGAGAGTTTTTTCTCCAGCCAAAGGTAACCTTCACATTGGGGGCAAAGTTGGAGGTTTTAAAAGGACTTTTCTTACTTATGTGACTGTGTTGCCTTTGTGCCATACCCCAAGTCATTACAGAGAGAAACATGAAGATACATATGCCATATACACAGACCTAGACACACACTCTACTTTATACATGTGCAAGAATATAGAATAATTTTGAATAACTGCTACATTGGTAATTCTTTTCAACAGGGTTAGAGTTCTTATCCATTTTTATGGGATTCAGGATTTAGGCTTTTCCCTTTTCATTAATAGGTCAGTTCAGGACTCTGCAAAGTTACCTGGCTTGTTTTGAAAAATGGATTTTTCTTTTTTTCTTTTTTCTTTTAAAGGCAAACTGGAACTGTTGGAGTGCCATTAGGAACTTTTGGTCTGAGCCTTCTGTGATACTCTGCTGTGATACTCTGAATTTCAGTGTTGTAGGCTCTGCAAGTAACAAACACTGTGAAGTTCAAAAGGGCAGTGAGACAAATACTGGGGCATCCTTCAGGGTTTTCTCTGATGGCTTAGGAAGGTCACTCAGACAACCAATAAGACAGGCTGAAGGGGGGGGGGGCCTCTATCTGAGAAAATGATCCCATTGTCATGCTCCGTGTTCTGATCTTCATTTTTGCTCCTTCATTTCCAAGCATATAAAACAGCCAGACTATGTGACGACAGGCGCCCCGCCTGACTTGGGAGACGAAATAGACCTTAAGAATGAAGATCAGATTCAACAGCTTCGTCAGGCTTGTCAGCTGGCCCGTCGTGTCCTGCGTCTGGCTGGGAGGAGTGTAAAGGTAACATTGGCTTGACAGCTCCTGGCTTTGGCTTTTTGAAATTTCATAACATTTCCTTTTACATATATGCATTTCACAGTTATTTATCATACATCATAAACTCCGCAGAACTGATTATAATAGAATTCCTACTTTTCACATGCTTCATTCAATAAACCAACTTGCTTATTCGTAAGCTGCCCTCCTTGATCCCTCTCCAACCTCACCCCCACCCTGCCTGTATCCATACCAAACAACCAAAATCTAATTCCAATATATGCCTGGAAAATTAAGCAGTTTCTTTTCAAGTATTTATTTTATTTGGCTTGTATGTTTGGAATTTTCAAATTCCTCTCCTTCACACTGTGGAAGGCCAGAAGAAGACAACGATTTGTGCCTGTGAGAAGTACAGAAATTCTGCCGCCTTAACTATAGGGAAAAAAAGGAGAATAAGAGTTTGTCTTTATAAACTGAACAATTGAAAGCACATTATTAAACTCTAGATTTGCTCTACTCAAAGTTGAGTAGAGTTTATTGTGTATCTGAAGCTTTCTAAAATCCTTGCGGTTTAATAGTCAGGGTTTGGTGTCCAATTCTTTTGAATAAATGTATCAGCAATTTGTGTTACTTATCTCTTTGTGAAGACAGATGAGCATCTCCATTGTTTGATCACAGGCAGATTCTTGGTTCAAACTTGATTTTCAGCTGTATAGGTATTACATTGGATTGATTTGCACAGTACAAATAGTCCTCTGGGTACGACCACAACTGCGACCAAATTTTCTCTTGCTAAGTTGTTGTTAAATAAGTTTTGCTCCATTTATTAAGTGAATCACTGCAGTTGTTAAGTTAGTAACACAGTTGTTAAATGAATTCTGGCTTCCTCATTGACTTTGCTTGTCAGAAGATCACAAAAGGTGATCACATGACCCTGGGATACTACAACCTTCATAAATACATACCAGGTGCCAAGCAGTCAAATTTTGATCATGTGGCCATGTGGAATGCAATGTTGTAATGGTCATAAGTTTGAAAAATGGTCATAAGTAACTGTTTTAAGTGCCACTGTAATTTTGAATGGCCACTATACAAATTGTAAGTTGAGAATTACCTATACTGTTTTGGTAGATATTTTTCTGTCTTCCTCTTCTGGAAGAGGAAGTTACAAATTCTGGATTTGTAACTTGTTTGTAAAAGCATACCATGGCACAATGACTGTACTGTTTATTACATTAAATCTATAAAAAATGCAATCCCAGTGGGGGGGGAAAAACCACATTTTAAAACAACACACATTTTTTAAAAGTATGGTTACTTAATACGTTTACATACCACATTTTTCCCCAGATTTTCCAAAGCATACGAGGTCTTATCTCATTTTATCTCCACAACTATCCTGTGTGGTAGGTTTGACTGAAATCCATCCAGCGAGCCCCGTATGCTAGTGAAGAGCTGAACCTGTCCAATGCTTAACTACTTTTTCACATATGTTGATGGTAATATTTGGGTAATAATTTAAAATCATGTATTTTAGCTCTTTTAAAGATTTGAGGGCAGAAAAAGAAGCCCTACATGCTTCCCTTCAGCACTATTGGCCAGAATAATTTCTCATTATTCCTAAATTGAAGACACTTTTTCAAAATTATAAACTGATGAATGCACAACAGGGGATATATAAATATATGTACTCAGGGACCAAAAGGCCACCTAGCCCCCAAATTTTGCAGCTCATCTTTGCATGAAATGGTCAGAAAAAACTTCTGTTGTGGGAAGAGGTTCTGCTTGTCTTAATCAAAAATTTGCAAAGTTCCATTCAAGTAGCAAACATGATTGTGTTTGAGCTGTGCTCTCCTCATCGGATGAGGAGATCAGATCTTTCTTCTTCTGTCCTGGCCACTTTTTACAGAGGCATGATTGAGAACATTTTAACAAACTGCATCACTATTTGGTTGGTGGCTAAAGTGCCTCAGAAATAAGTCCATACAGAGAGTGATAAAGGACAGCCAAGAAAATTATAAGAAGCTCGCTTCCTGTTATTCAGGATACTGCTTATAAGTGCCATGTTCTTAGAGCTCGAAGTATTGTTAGAGACCCCACACACCCACTTTACAATCTGTTTCTGTTGCTCCCTTCTGGAAGGAGGTTTCGAAGTATTTTTAACGACACCAGATGCTGTAACAGCTTTGTTCTTTATGCCATCCATCTGGTAATCTCGCAAGATTCTTTTTTCTCACCATGTATATGTATATATTCGAACTAGACTATGTTGTATGTGTGTATATGCATAATTTTATATTTATTTATTCTGTCATGGTTATGTAGTGCATTTTGAAGGTGGTGACCCTTTGAGAGCTATATGAAACAAAATTTCATTTTAATGTATGCTGATCAGTGTACATTCAAAGTGACAATAAAGTTATTCTATTCTATTCTTTGCTGACCTATCCTTTAGGCATAAAGTATTATCAACAAATTAACTGAGACCATCTAGCCAGAGAAGGGGGCAGAGAGGGAAAACAGAAATGGAGGGCAGTGTAGAAAGAAGATGAATTAGAATGAGCAGCATGAGCCTGTCGAGATGTAAATGTAACCTAAAGAAGTTTCTAGTGAAGATGAAAGGAAAATAAGAGCTAGAATAGAGAACAAAAACGAGAATCAGATGGCTGAAATCACAACAAGCACTTGAATATGTCAAGCAGCTGGATTAAGGACCAAAACGAAAAGTACAAGATATGAATGATGAAGCCCTAGAAGAATATTGCAGTAATGGAGATGAGGCTTTTTAAGGTTTTAGCTATGTCACAAGGTAAGACCAATTTTTCCAATGTTCCAAAGATGAAAACAAAAAGTTTAAATGAGAGACTGGCTAGATAGAAAAATTAAGATGAGAATTGAATGTTGCATAGAGCTTATTGACATGAATAGGTGAAGAATTAATCATATTAAGAATGAAAGAATAGTAAGGCTATATGGAAAAAGCAAAAATAAATAAATAAACAGATCAGTGGTGTTCAGATGCTGTGACAAACATCTTCAGAAAAAAAAAACAGACAAGGCCAATCTTACAAAATAAATTAAAAGATTGTTGAAATCAAAAGAGGAGGGGGCAAAATGGAAGCAATATAGAAAAATAAGAAGAGTCAAGAATTTGAATTCAACCAAGGGAAAGAAATATCTGAAGTGGGTAATGAATGATTGTAAACTGATATTTTAAAATGTGTGTTTTAAAACCAATAAACATAGACAAAAATCAAAGAATTCAAACAAGAGAAATAAAAAAGAAAGAGAAAAATTGCAACCACAAGACATAGAAAGCTTTGCATAGAAGTATTGATGAGGTGGATGTCATTCCATCAACAGATGTGTGCCATTGACACAATCCTACACCTTTTCAATTTTTCCTGCTCTTGGAAACTACACAAGGTTAGTGCTTGGATGGAAGACCATCATGGAATTCCAGACTGTAAGCTAGAGGAGAAATTTTTTAAAAAGAATATCTCAGAAGAAGGCAAGGGCAAGCCCCCTTATATATATTGTTGCCCAGAAAACCACATAGATCAGGGATGTCAAACTGAAGATCCGGAGGTCAGATCCAGCCCACGGGGTGCTTAGATCTGGCCCATGGGATCACCTTGGAAAAAGCAAAGATCCGGCCCACGGTGCCTCTGCCAACAAAAACAGCTTGGGGACACTCCATTTTTGCTGGCAGAGGACTGCAGGAAAACACAGGCTGAAAACACAGCTTGCAAGGGCCATGTGCGCCCCTACCCCTGAGCTCCATTTTCGCTGGCAGAGAGTAGCAGGACACCATCCCAGCCGAGAACAGAGCTCGGGAGCCCGTGTTCACTGGCAAGAGCTCAGGCCACCATAGGCATTCCCCCAACAATGTCAAACTGGCTCTCCCCTCTCCCCCTCCCCTGAGGTCAAAAACAACCCTGATGCTCTCCTCAATGAAATCGAGTTTGACATCCCTGGCATAGATGAATCCATTAATAAGCAGGCTTGACTGAGAGATGTCTTTATTTTTTATTTAAATGGAACAAAACCAAACAACAGCCCATATGATGTTAAAAACATTTAAGAATTGGAAAGAAGAACAGCGAAAAAATAGGACCTTATTACAGAAAAGGGATAAACAATTTTGAATGAGTACAGTCTTAACATAAGGTTAACTTAGAAGACTGCAGAAAGGAAAGGTTTTGTTAAATGACAGTTCAGAAAACCCAAAGAAGAGAAAGGAAGTGTGTGTTTATATAATACGATAGAATAAAGGACAGATGAAAAGGAATAGGAACAACAATAACATAATATTGGATGTTTCATTCTGCTGATTCCTGTTCAGCATTATATTTTACCATTCATACCTTTTTACAAGATAATGAAGAAGCGATAAGGTATTCAAACAGGCTGATTTGTATCCCTTGTTTTCCATTTTTCTTTTCCATCATTTCATACCTCCACTTCTTGGTAGGTTGTACGCTGAAGGGGGGACTTTAATGGTTCTTGAAAAATAAGCTGTGTACTTCTGCAGACTTCAGGGTTTCCTCAAGCATGCCGAGATCCCCCTCTGGTTTCTCTGCAAACTAATTTTGCCTCCATTTTTCTTGGCAGTGAGTTTTCTATTAGAGAGAATGGTATCCAGCAAGAACTGCATGAAATAATACAAAACGGGATAAAGAGGAAAAAAGGAACACTAAAAAGAGAATAATTTAACCCTTTCTTCATACTTCATTTTCTCTAAAAAGCTGACCCAGTTGAACTGTTACTGGACCTATCGGGAAAAGCATTCTGTTAGTTAGGAAGAACTTTCTTTTTTAATGATGGCTTTAAAACCAACTGATAACTTTATAACCTAAGCAATTTCTTCAAAGTTTGTGTAGGGATCACAGATTTTTAAAATACAGGGTATTGTACATTGAAAGTTGAAAACTCATTCCTTTTAAGATCATTTTAAAGTCACTACTAGACACCGGAACTGAACTCTCTTTTTCAGAATCCAAACCTGAAATATTCATATTAGATCTTGCTGATGTCATATGTATGTCAAGCTGCTGTTGAATCTAATATTATTTAATATGATAATTAGTGCAGCCAAAGTTTTGATGCAAAAGCCAGGGGATTCTGTATGAAAAAAAAATCACAACAAAAGCAGTCGGTGAAAGTCAACTAATGTTACTTTAACTTCTTTAAATGAAATATACACATTCGCTAATATTGCATTGAACATATAATGTAATATTAAACTGAACTTAGGATTCTATATATTACACTGGTTCCAAGGCAAATAGATATATAATATGCAAGATTTAGGAGAATGTTTAATATTTCTGTTCATAGTCTGCTTTTAATAAAACAAAGAATTCCATTTGCAACAAAACTGGTAATGTCCAAAGATTTAATCTATACTGTACATATCTTATCCCCAAAGGTACTAAATGAATACTTTTCTATTGTTTTGCTATTACAAGTTCCATACAAAATCCATTGAGAAATATTTCATTCTACTGCCTTTGCCATTTAAAAAAAAAAAAAACCCACTTGGATTATTTAAACTTGAACTTATTTAAAACTGAATGTGATTTTTCTTTGTAAAATATCCAAGAGATATTTTTGTTTATAACAGAAAGTGAGTTTGTGCATATGTGTCTGCTTCCTATATAGATGAAGACCTTTTGAAATTGGCAGAAGAAAAAGAGAGAAAGGAAAAAATGTATATGAGAAAGGAAAGAAAGAAAGGAAAATGTGGGATGCAGAATTTGACAATGACTGGAGTTAAAATGGTGGATGTAATAATAATAAGGCAGACTGAAAAATATGAATCTAATTTTAAAGGTACCTGGGCTATAACTTAAAGGAGGGATCACATCCTTCTTATTTTATCTGCAAAAACAGTTTCCACAATGACAAGCAAATATGCCATTGGATTCCATTCTAAACCCTGAATGTTAAGGAGTATGTTAGTGGAAGATATATGTTGATCATCGGTATTTTAGAAGATAGGATGATTTCTTTGATATGTATTTATCTATCAAGGAACCCAACTGTGTGTTCTTTAGTGTAATTGTTGAATCTGATAAAGGAGAAATCATGATGGTGAGTGATTTTTAACAGAATATGTTATGCTGCTAAAGAATGTTGGAAAAATGTTGCTAAAAAAATGTTGGAAAAAGTTCACTTCATTGAATTACTGTGTTTCTATTTATCTCAGATTGTACATCATACTTACACAGAATACATTTGCTTCTGGTAGCTCCTACAGTCTAATATGATTTGATGACAATATATGAGATTTATTCTAGCAGTGGAAAAGTTGAAAAAAAATCTCATATATTATCATACTACACCTCCTTAATTTTGTGAATCAAAATCCAAGATTCAGCCTGTATACAAAAGGTGAAATATTGAAAGAATTTGTTTATCAATATGTGATACCATATAAGTTGATCAGCATGCAATCCTGAGTATATATATAAGGCTTATGTCATTACTTTTGACTAAAAGAAATACAATATGAAAGATAGTTGTAATAAAATAGCTATAATGAAAGAGTTTTGAGATAAAACATATGTTTGAATCTTTGAAAACAAAAGAAGGAGAAAACTGTGAACTTCACAAAAACAGAATTCTTGAGGATTACCAGATGTATCTGGAGGAAAAAATGTAGAATGAATTCTTCAATATAAATTGTTTATGTAACAAATCAGCAAAAGAAGAGGCTCATTTCATCAATATTATTTTAATGCAGTCTAATGATAATAAATTATATGAATGAATACATTCATAACCTCTTTGCGGAATGATGCATCATGTAATGTGTGAAGTAAAATAATTCTTTTCTTAAAAAATCTCAAAATTAAGAAAATTTTAAAAAATCCTCAAGAGAAAAGATTAAACAGTAAAGAGCTCAGTGTTAAATAAAAGTATTGGACTTTATGGTTTTCCAACTAAATTTGGTAATTATAGTTGAATTACTCTCTGATCACAATTGAATTATATGCAGAATGGCCAAAAAATAGAACTAGGTATACACCAGAAAAGGACTCTAATTTTCCACAAAGTTTTAAAAATACAATTGTTATATGCCTCCATTAATTCAAAGACTTAATAGAATAAACTATTACTTCTAGAGAAGTTAATTCTGCTTTGTCCAGCTAATAATGTCATTTAAATCAGATTAGTTCGAGCGGTGGTGGCACAGTAGTTAGAATGCAGTATTGCAGGCTAACTCACTACTCACTCCAGGAGTTCAATTCTGGACAGCTAAAGGTTAACTCAGCCTTCCATTTTTCCATGGTCGGTAAAATGAGGATCCAGATTGTTGGGGGCAATATGCTGACTCTGTAAACCGCTTAGAGAGAGCTATAAAGCACTATGAAGTGGCATATAAGTCTAAGTGTTATTACTATTATATTATGTATCAGTTCTTTCTTTTTTAAAATGGCAGAGGAAGATTCCTTATACTTCCCATTCCATGGTTGGAGACTTCAAGCTCAAAAGGAAAAACCAGGCCTTGGATATGCTTCTACTGCTGGATTCTGCCAAAATCAGATAATCTCAGCTCTTGAAATGGAAACAGGAAGTTGGATCCATACTTGATCCAACTTGATCTATACTTTTCCATCCTATTCCTCAAAGTGAGAAGCAAGTGGAAAAAGAGATCCCTCCAAGAAGAGAGTAATACCATTTTATATCTACTTTGTCAGTTTGCATCTATCAGTGGATTTTTCAGAGTAGTCCAACTTTTAGAATTTCTTTTAATTATGCAGATCATCTATGCTGAAAAAAAACCCATCGCTTTTTTTACTAAATCTTCCTTCCTAAGAAGGCTTTTGATAGACCTGGATGATAAGTATGTTTATCCCACAAATTTATTATACTAAACTGTTCTTGAATTCTGCATGATCGTTACAATATTGCTAATGTTATTTCCAAGCCTTTTCCTAATGTTCTCTAGTGTGGAATCTGTCTTTTTTCATAGCTGCTGCAGCTTGAGTTCACATTTTCATTACCCTATCCACTATGACCCTAATATTTTGTTCTTGGTTAGTAACACACAACTCAGACTACCATCAGTTTATATGTAAAGTTAGGACAGTTTGCCTCTGCGTGTATTATTTTACATATATATTTAAATGTAACCATGTTTACCTCTCAATGTCGATTCACCAGTTTGAATAGATTTTTCTGGAGCTCTTTGTGCTTGCTTTTGGTTTTTACCACCCTGAATGGTTTGTTATAATTGCAAATTGGTCTTCCTCATGACTTCCTTCCCGGTCATGATCATTTCTGAACTAATTAAGAAGCAAGGTTCCCAGTACAACTCCTTGAGGCATTCTGCTTTTTATTTCTTCCTGGGAGAAAAGTGGCCATCTACTATTTTTTGTTTCTGGCTTTTAGCCAATTGGCAGTCCATAAAAGGGCAGATCCTTTTAATGCATGATTGCTAAGTTTATTCAAAAACTTAGTTCCTAGTTTTACTCAAAGAGTTTTGGTGGCAATATTTGTTCTAAGCCGAGAGCCATTTGTAAAATTATTAGAGAGGATCATATTATTAAGCTATATTAAATGACATCTATTATATGCAGGTGGCTAAATGAAGACCTAGTATTTTATGACATCATGTAAAATTGCAGGTTACAAATTAAACAGAGCCAAGATGAAATTAATCGAAATAAATATTTAAGACTGACAATGAAAAAATAAACAAATTGAATAACTTGTAATGGTTAACCTAGCCTGAAATGTTCAGAACTACAAACTCTAAATTAAACACAAGTATAGGGGAAAATACACACACACACACACACACACACACAAAATTGAACAATGCTTGACTTCATAGAGTTGTTTGATTAAAAATGATATAACCATAAAAATATCCCAGGTGAGATATCTTTAAAGACCTGGCACTGTGGCAAAATTAATTAACTGACTTTATATTATCAGATAATAAATTGAAGTAGAACTTGCAATACAGGAAAAATTAAAACCTAAAGGACTCAAGTTAGATGCAAATATTATACAATTTGATTCGGTAATGAGAGAATGGTAGTAATAAGGGAGATCACTTAAAACCAAGAACATGCAGTACTTTTCAGCCAAGAATTTCATTTCCAAGAATCACATTCTAACAAAAAGCCAGAAAAGACAGTACATTACCAATAAAGGAGAATATGTGTAGCGCAGAGTTGAAATGAGGGGTCCTTGGTGCTCTCTGAGCTTGGTGGTTTTCTTGCTGACATGTCATTACCCAAACTAATATCATCCGTAATAATCAGTACTAGACAAGTACTGATAATGTTCCTAGTTTAAGTAATGAAACATCTGCAAGAAAACCACCAATCTCAGAGAGCACCAAGAACTCCTCAGACAGAACATTTGATAAAAAGAAACTTAAATAAATTACTTTTGAAGCAACTGGTCTCATGTTAAATTGGTGACAACTTTTGGAAAAACTCTTCTAAGGCATGGGCTGGGGAAGTGGCAAAATCATCTTAAGATACTAAATTGCATGTCCTCAAGTTTAATAAATATTGCAATGCATAGATATAAACAGCAACCATCAAAATTGTCTTGGCCTATCAGGAAAAAACATCATAATATTAAGATTAAAAGTAATGGATTATGAAAACATACTTTTCATAGGCTTTTGTGAATACATTTTGATTGATAGTGTGCTCAGGTTTTCACAGACAGAGATATATTGCCAGTTACCTCTTTAAACAAGAGTATTTGAGGACTTTCGGTTTGCAAGGCTCGGCGGTGGCAGGAATCCGCAATCGTGCGCGGTTTCTGCTGTGCTCACCGCTGGAGTGCCCCGAGCCAACCGGCTTCGGGGCTATAGCTACCCCGTAGGGATAGCTGAAGACAGGGGAGACCTAGCAGGGGTCGGGGGAGTCGCACCCCCCTCCTCAGCTGGTTTAACTCCCTTTTCTGAAAGTGGTAGAGCGGCGGTCAGAAATGGCCACCACAAAAAAGCTTTCATCTGGAAAAGAATGTGCAGGAGGAAGCTGAGAAGTGAAAGTTTTGACTGACCGGGAGGAGAAGCAACATCCAAGATATCCTGGAATTTAAATTTTGGAAAAAGATACATCGTTCCCTA